>JAHIAM010004234.1:0-40473 GCA_021605205.1 Aegilops longissima | reverse complement strand
TCCATTTTGAATTTCTTCAAAATGTTATCAAGGTATGTGCTTTGTGAAAGACCTATGAGGCGCCCTCGATCTATCCCTATAGATCTTGATGCCTAATATGTAAGCAGCTTCCAAGGTCCTTCATTGAAAAACTTTTATTCAAGTAGGCCTTAATGTTGTCCAAGAGTTCTATATCATTTCCCATCAAAAATATGTCATCTACATATAATATGAGAAATGCCATGAGCTCCCACTCACTTTCTTGTAAACGCAGCTTCTCCATAAGTCCAAGATAAACCCAAACGCTTTGATCATCTCATCAAAGTTTAATGTTCCAACTCCTAGATGCTTGCACCAGCCCATAAATGGATCGCTGGAGCTTGCATACTTTGTTAGCATTCTTAGGATCGACAAAACCTTCCGCTGCATCATATACAATTTCTTCCTTAAGATAACCGCTAAGGAACGCTTATTTTGACGCCCATCTTCCATATCTCATAATCATAGTATGCGCAATTACAACATGATTCAGACGACTTAAGCTTCGCTACGGAGAGAAAGTCTCATCAAGTCAACCCTTGAACTTGCCGATAACCCTTAGCGACAAGTCGAGCTTTATAGATGGTGACATTACCATCCGCTCTGCCTTTCTTCTTAAAGATCCATTTGTTTTCTATCGCCACGATCATCGGGCAAGTCCGCCAAAGTCCATACTTTGTTTTCATACATGGATCCTATCTCGATTGCATGGCTTCAAGCCATTTGTTGAACTGGCCCGCCATCGCTTCTTCATAGTTCAAGGTTCACCGTTGTCAACAACATGATTTCCGTGACAGGGTTGCCATACCACTCGGTGTGGAACGTGTCCTTGTGGACCCACGGGTTCAAGAGCAACTTGATCCAAGTACTTTGATCATCATCGCATTTCTCTCCAAGAGGGTGTAGGCACCACAGAACATTTTCCCGAGCTGCACTATTTTCCCGTTCAAGAGGTAGTACTTCATCGAAGTTCTACTTTCCTCCCACTTACTCCTTTTGAGAGAAACTTTTTTCAAGAAAGGATCCGCTTGGCAACAAAGATCTTGCCTTCGGATCTAAGGTAGAAGGTATACCCAATGGTTTCCTTAGGGTATCCTATGAAGACGATTTTCCGACTTGGGTTCGAGCTTTTCAAAGTTGAAGTTTCTTGACATAAGCATCGATCCCCAAACTTTTAGAAACGATACTTAGGTTTCTTCCCAAACCATAATTCATACTGTGTCGCCTCAACGGATTTAGACGGTGCCCTATTTAAAGTGAATGTAGCTGTCTCTAGAGTGTGTCCCCAAAATGATAGCGTAAATCTGTAAGAGACATCATAGATCGCATTCATATCCAATAGAGTGCGACACGACGCTCGACACACCATTACCGAGGTGTTCCAGCGGCGTGAGTTGTGAAACGATTCCACATTTCCTTAGTGTGTACCAAATTGCGGACTTAAATATTCTCTCCACGATCTGATCAGAAGAACTTTATTTTTCGGTCACGCTGATTCTCTACCTCATTCTGAAATTCCTTGAACTTTTCAAAGGTCTCAGACTTGTGTTTCATCAAGTAGACATACCCATATCTACTCAAGTCATCGTGAGAGTGAGAATATAACGATATCCTCCGCGAGCCTCGACGCCATTGGACCGCATACATCGGTATGTATGATTTCCAATGTTGGTTGCTCGCCCATTGTTCCGAGAACGGAGTTCTGGTCATTTTGCCCATAAGGCATGGTTCATGTGTCAAATGATTCATAATCGAGACTCTAAAAGTCCATCGAATGGAGCTTCTTCATGCGCTTTGACACCAATGTGACCAAGGCGGCAAGCCACAAGTATTTGGGACTATCGTTATCAACTTTTACATCTTTTGGTATTCACACTATGAATATGTAATATTACGCTCGAGATTCATTAAGAATAAACCATTGACCATCGAGTAGCATGAACATAAAACATATCTATCATATAAATAGAACAACCATTATTCTCGATTTAAATGAGTAGTCATCTCAATTAAACGAGATCCCGATACAATGTTCATGCTCAAACTTGGCACTAAATAACAATTATTGAGGTTTAAAATGTTGGGGAACGAGTAATTTAAAAATTTCCACGCACACGCAAGATCATGGTGATGGCATAGCAACGAGAGGAGAGGTATGTCCACGCACTCGTGAGACCGTAAGCGAAGCGCTATAACAACGCAGTTGATGTAGTCGACGCCTTCACGATCCGACCGATCCAAGTACCGAACGACGGCACCTCCGAAGTTCAGCACACGCTCAGCTCGATGACGATCCCCGGCCCGATCCAAAGAAAGGCCGGATGAGTTCCACAAGACGACAGCGCAGGACGATGATGATGCTCCATCAAGCAGGCTTCGCTTAAGCTCCGCACGACGATATGACCAAGTGGAATATGGTGGAGGGGCACCGACACGGCTAAGGAACGATCCGAGATCAACTTGTGTGTCATGGGGTGCCCTGCCTCAGAGATATAAAGGAGCAAGGGGGTGCGGCCAGCCCTAGGAGGAGGGCGGCCGAGGAGTCCTACTCCCACCGAGTAGGACTCCCCCTTCCTAGTTGGATTAGGACTTGGGGAGGGAAAGAGAAGGGGCGCCGCCTCTCCTTGTCCTATTCGGACTAGGGGAGGGCGCGCCTGCCCTGGCCGGCCCTCCTCTTCTCCCTCATGGCCCACTAAGGCCCATTAACCCCTGGAGGGTTCCGAACCTCTCTGTTCCTAGAAAATCTCGATTTCTCCCGAACTATTCAAGTCCAAACATAGGCTTCCAATATATCAATCTTTATGTCTCGACCATTTCGAGACTCTCGCCATGTCCGTGATCACATCCGGACTCAACAAACTTCGCACATCAAAACTTATAAACTCATAATAAACCGCATCGTAACGTTAGCGTATGGACTCCACGGTTCGAGAACTATGTAGACATGACCTAGAACTATTCTCGGTCAATAACCAATAGCGGAACCTGGATGCCCATATTGGTTCCTACATATTCTTCAAGATCTTTATCGGTCAAACCGCATAACAATTATATGTTGTTCCCTTTGTCATCGGTATGTTATTTACCCGAGATTCGATCGCTTTATCCAATACCTAGTTCAATCTCATCACGCAAGTCTCTTTACTCGCTCCAGAATACATCATCTCACAACTAACTTATTAGTTGCAATGCTTGCAAGGCTTATGTGATGTGTATTACCGAGAAGGCCTAGAGATACCTCTCCGACAATCGGAGTGACAAAACCTAATCTCAAATACGCCAACCCAACATGTACCTTTGGAGACACCAGAGTACCTTTATAATCACCCATTTACGCCAGACGCTTGGTAGCACCCAAAGTGTTCCTCCGTAAACGGAGTTGCATAATCTCATAGTTACAGAACATGTATAGGTCATGAAGAAAGCAATAGCAATATACTAAACGATCAAGTGCTAAGCTAACGGAATGGGTCATGTCAATCACATCATTCTCCTAATGATGTGATCCCATTAATCAAATAACAACACATGTCTATGGTTAGGAAACATAACCATCTTTGATTAATGAGCTAGTCAAGTAGAGGCATACTAGTGACTATATGTTTGTCTATGTATTCACACATGTATTATGTTTCCGTTAATACAATTCTAGCATGAATAATAAACATTTATCATGATATGAGGAAATAAATAATAACTTTATTATTGCCTCTAGGGCATATTTCCTTCAGCCTCCCACTTGCACTAGAGTCAATAATCTAGATTACACAAGAATGATTCTAACACCCATGGAGTCTTGGTGCTGATCATGTTTTGCTCGTGGAAGAGGCTTAGTCAACGGTCTCGCAACATTCAGATCCGTATGTATCTTGCAAATCTCTATGTCTCCCACTTGGACTTGGTCCCAATGGAATTGAAGCGCCTCTTGATATGCTTGGTCCTCTTGTGAAATCTGGATTCCTTTGCCAAGGCAATTGCACCAAGATTGTCATGAAGATCTTCATTGGTCCCGATGCACTAGGTATGACACCTAGATCGAAATGAACTCTTTCATCCAGCATTCTTCATTTGCTGCTTCCAAGCAGCTATGTACTCCGCTTCACATGTAGATCCCGCCACGACGCTTTGTTTAGAACTGCACCAACCGACAGCTCCACCGCTTAATAAAAACACGATCCGTTTGCGATTTAGAATCGTCTCGGATCAGTGTCAAAGCTTGCATCGACGTAACCATTTACGACTAGCTCTTTGTCACCTCCATATACGAGAAACATATCCTTAGTCCTTTTCGTATTTCAGATGTTCTTGACCGCTGTCCAAAGGATCCACTCTCGATTACTTTGGTACCTTCCTGCCAAGCTTATTGCTAAACATACGCCGTGTCTGGTACACAACATTGCATACATGATAGAGCCTATGGTCAAGCATAGGAACATCTTTCATTTTCTCTCTCTTCTCGCTGTGGTCGGGCATTGAGTCCGACTCAATTTCACACCTTGTAACACGCAAAAATCCTTTCTTTGCTCGATCCATTTTGAACTTTTTCAAAACTTTATCAAGGTATGTGCTTTGTGAAAGTCCAATTAAGCCGCCTTGATCTATCTCTATAGATCTTGATGCCCAATATGTAAGCAGCTTCACCGAGGTCTTTCATTGAAAAACTTTTATTCAAGTATCCTTTATGCTATCCAGAATTCTATATCATTTCCAATCAATAATATGTCATCCACATATAATATCGAAATGCTACAGAGCTCCCACTCACTTTCTTGTAAATACAAAGCTTCTCCAAAAGTCTCAGATAAACCATATGCTTTGATCACACTATCAAAGCGCTTATTCCAACTCCGAGAGGCTTGCACTGCACCATAAATTGATCGCCGGAGCTTGCACACTTTGTTAGCACCTTTGGATCAACAAAACCTTCTCGTTGCATCATATACAACTCTTCTTCTAGAAATCCATTCAAGAATGCAGTTTTACATCCATTTGCCAAATTTCATAATCATAAAATGCAGCAATTGCTAACATGATTCGGACAGACTTAAGCATCGCTACGGGTGAGAAAGTCTCATCGTAGTCAACCCTTGAACTTGTCGAAAACCTTTCGCAACAAGTCGAGCTTTATAGACAGCTACATTACCATCGCCATTTTCTTCTTAAAGATCCATTTATTCTCAATGGCTTGCCGATCATCGGCAAGTCAACCAAAGTCCATACTTTGTTCTCATACATGGATCCCATCTCAGATTTCATGGCTTCCAGCCATTTTGCTGAATCTGGCTCACCATCGCTTCTTCATAGTTTGTAGGTTCGCCATGGTCAAGTAACATGACTTCCGTAATAGGATTACCGCATCACTCTGTGCGGATCTTACTCGTTGACCCACGGTTCAAGAGAAACTTGATCTCAAGTTTCATGATCAATATCATTAGTTTCCTCACTAATTGGTGTAGTTGTCACAGAACCGCTTTCTTGTGATGAACTACTTTCCAATAAGGGAGCAGATACAGTTATCTCATCAAGTTCTACTTTCCTCCCACTCACTTCTTTCGAGAGAAACTCTTTTCTAGAAAGGATCCAATTTAGCAACGAAAATCTTGCCTTCAGATCTGTGATAGAAGGTGTACCCAACAGTCTCCTTTGGGTATCCTATGAAGACACATTCGATTTGGTTCGAGCTTATCTGTTGAAGTTTCTTCACATAAGCATCGCAGCCCCAAACTTTAAGAAACGACAACTTTGGTTTCTTGCCAAACCACAGTTCATGAGGTGTCGCCTCAACGGATTTTGATGGTGCCCTATTTAACGTGAATGCGCCGCCTCTAAAGCATAACCCCAAAACGATAGCGGTAAATCAAGAAGAGACATCATAGATCGCACCATATCTAGTAAAGTACGATTATAACGCTCGACACACCATTTCGCTGTGGTGTTCCGGTATGGAGTTGCTAAACTATTCCGCATTGTTTCAAATGTAAACCAAACTCAGAACTCAAATATTCTCCTCCACGATCAGATCGTAGAAATTTTATTTTCTTGTTACGATGATTTTCCACTTCACTCTGAAATTCTTTGAACTTTTCAAATGTTTCAGATTTGTGTTTCATTAAGTAGATATACCCATATCTGCTCAAATCATCTGTGAAGGTGAGAAAATAACGATACCCGCCAAGGCCTCAACATTCATTGACCACAAACATCGGATGTATGATTTCCAACAAATCAGTTGCTCGCCCATAGTTCCGAGAACGGCGCTTTTAGTCATCTTGCCCATGAGGCACGGTTCGCAAGTACCAAGTGATTCATAATCAAGTGATTCCAAAAGCCCATCAAGATGGAGTTTCTTCATGCGCTTTACACCGATATGACCTAAACGGCAAGTGCACAAATAAGTTGCACTATCATTATCAACTCGCATCTTTTGGTTTCAACACTATGAATATGTGTATTACTACTATCGAGATTCAATAAAATAGACCACTCTTCAAGGGTGCATGACCATAAAAGATATTATTCATATAAATAGAACAACCATTATTCTCTCGATTTAAATGAATAACCGCCTCGCATCAAACAAGATCCAGATATAATGTTCATGCTTAACGCCGCACCAAATAACAATTATTTAGGTCTAAAACTAATCCCGATGGTAGATGTAGAGGTAGCGTGTCGATCCGCGATCACATCGACTTTGGAACCATTTCCCACGCCGCATCGTCACCTCGCCCTTAGCCAATCTTCGCTATCCGTAGTTCCTGCTTCGAGTTGCAAATATTAGCAATGTAACCAGATCAAATACCTGTGTATCATCATGAAGTATTAGTAAGGTACACATCAATAACATGTATATCACATATACCTTTGTTCACCTTGCCATCCTTCTTATCCGCCAAATACTTGGGGCAGTTCCGCTTAGTGTCCAAATTGCTTGCAGAGAAGCACTCGGGCCAGTGCTTAGGTCCAGATTTGGGTTTTCTCTTGAGCAGCAACTTGTTTGCTGTTCTTCTTGAAGTTCCCTCTTCTTCCCTTTGCCCTTTTCTTGAAACTAGTGGTCTTGTTAACCATCAACACTTGATGCTCCTTTTTGATTTCTACCTCCGCTGCTTTTAGCATTGCTAAGAGCTCGGGAATAGTCTTGTCCATCCCTTGCATATTATAGTTCATCACGAAGCTCTTGTAGCTTGGTGGCGTGATTGAAGAATTTGTCAATGACACTATCATCGGAAGATTAACTCCCAGCTTGAATCAAGTGATTATTATACCTGCACATTTTGAGTATGTGTTCACCGACGTAACTATTTTCCTCCATCTTGCAGCTATAGAACTTATTGAGACTTCATATCTCTCAATCCGGCATTTGCTTGAAATATTAACTTCAACTCCTGAACATCTCATATGCTCCATGACGCTCAAAACGCCATTGAAGACCCGGTTCTAAGCCGTAGAAGCATGGCACACCGAACTATCGAGTAGTCATCGCTTTGCTCGCCAGACGCTCTAACGCCGCCAGCCAGTATCAGAAGCAGTTCGCACCCAAAGAAGTGCTTCCAGACGTAATTCTTCTCGTGCAGCAATGAGGATAATCTCGTTACGGACCCAGTCCGTAATTGCTACCATCATCTTTCAACTTTGCTTTCAAGGAACGATTAAAATTCAACGGAACAACAAAGACGAGCCATCTATCTACAAGAAACATAGACAAGCAAAATACTATCAGTACTAAGTTCATGATAAATTTAAGTTCAATTAATCATATTACTTTAGAACTCCCACTTAGATAGACATCCTCTAATCTTCTAAGTGATTACGTGATCCAAATCAACTAAACCATGTCCGATCATCACGTGAGATGGAGTAGTTTCAATGGTGAACATCACTATGTTGATCATATCTACTATATGATTCACGCCGACCTTTCGGTCTCCGTGTTCCGAGGCCATATCTGTTATATGCTAGGCTCGCAAGTTTAACCTGAGTATTCCGCATGCGCAACTGTTTTGCACCCGCTGTATTTGAACGTAGAGCCTATCACACCCGATCATCACGTGGTGTCTCAAAGACGAAGAACTTTCGCAACGGTGCATACTCGTGGAGAACACTTTGATAATTTTAGTGAGAGATCATCTTATAATGCTACCGCCAATCAAAGCAAGATAAGATGCATAAAGGATAAACATCACATGCAATCAATATAAGTGATATGATATGGCCATCATCATCTTGTGCTTGTGATTCCATCTCCAAGCACCGCCATGATCACCATCGCCACCGGGCGCGACACCTTGATCTCCATCGTAGCATCGTTGTCGCCTCGCCAACTATTGCTTCTACGACTATCGCTACCGCTTAGTGATAAAGTAAAGCAATTACATGGCGCTTGCATTTCATACAATAAAGCGACAACCATATGGTTTCGCCAGCTGTCGATAACTCGTTACAAAACATGATCATCTCATACAATAAAATATAGCATCACGCCTTGACCATATCACATCACAACATGCCCCGCAAAACAAGTTAGACGCCCTCTACTTTGTTGTTGCAAGTTTTACGTGGCTGCTACGGGCTGAGCAAGAACCGTTTTACCTACGCATCAAAACCACAACGATAGTTTGTCAAGTTGGTGCTGTTTTAACCTTCGCAAGGACCGGGCGAGCCACACTCGGTTCAACTAAAGTGAGAGAGACAGACACCCGCCGTCACCTTTAAGCAACGAAAGTGCTCAAGCGGTGAAACCAGTCTCGCAAGCGCACGCGTAATGTCGGTCCGGCCGCTTCATCTCACAATACCGCCAACCAAAGTATGACATGCTGGTAAGCAAGATGACTTATATCGCCCACAACTCACTTGTGTTCTACTCGCATATGACATCAACGCATAAAACCAGGCTCGATGCCACTGCTGGGGAACGAGTAATTTCAAAAATTTCCTACGCACACGCAAGATCATGGTGATGGCATAGCAACGAGAGGAGAGTATGTCCACGCACTGTGAGACCGTAAGCGGAAGCGCTATAACAACGCTGTTGATGTAGTCGACGCCTTCACGATCCGACCGATCCAAGTACCGAACGCACGGCACCTCCGAAGTTCAGCACACGCTCAGCTCGATGACGATCCCCGGCTCCGATCCAAAGAAGGCCGGGATGAGTTCCACAAGACGACGGCGCAGGACGATGATGATGCTCCATCGCCAGGGCTTCGCTTAAGCTCGCACGATATGACCGGGTGGAATATGGTGGAGGGGGCACCGCACACGCTAAGGAACGATCCGAGATCAACTTGTGTGTCATGGGGTGCCCCCCGCCTCAGATATAAAGGAGCAAGGGGTGCGGCCAGCCCTAGGAGGAGGCGCCGAGGAGTCCTACTCCCACCGAGTAGGACTCCCTTTCCTAGTTGGATTAGGACTTGGGGAGGAGAGAAGGGCGCCTCTTCCTTGTCCTATTCGGACAAGGGGAGGGGGGCGCGCGCCTGCCCCGGCCGCCCTCCTTTCTCCCTCATGGCCCACTAAGGCCCATTAACCCCGGAGGGTTCCGAATTCCTCTGTTCCGTAAAATCCTGATTTCACCCGAACTATTCAAGTCCAAACATAGGCTTCCAATATATCAATCTTTATGTCTCACCATTTCGAGACTCCTCGTCATGTCCGTGATCACATCCGGACCAACAAACTTCGCACATCAAAACTTATAAACTCATAATAAACCGTCATCGAAACGTTGTTGCAATGGACTTCCTACGGGTTCGAGAACTATGTAGACATGACCTAGAACTATTCTCGGTCAATAACCAATAGCGGAACCTGGATGCCCATATTGGTTCCTACATATTCTTCAAAGATCTTTATCGGTCAAACCGCATAACGACATACGTTGTTCCCTTTGTCATCGGTATAGTTATTTACCCGAGATTCGATCGTCGGTATCCAATACCTAGTTCAATCTCGCTACCGCAAGTCTCTTTACTCGCTCCGTAATACATCATCTCACAACTAACTTATTAGTTGCAATGCTTGCAAGGCTTATGTGATGTGTATTACCGAGAAGGCCTAGAGATACCTCTCCGACAATCGGAGTGACAAAACCTAATCTCAAATACGCCAACCCAACATGTACCTTTGGAGACACCTGTAGTACTCCTTTATAATCACCCATTTACGCTAGACGCTTGGTAGCACCCAAAGTGTTCCTCCGTAAAAGGGAGTTGCATAATCTCATAGTTACAGGAACATGTATAGGTCATGAAGAAAGCAATAGCAATATACTAAACGATCAAGTGCTAAGCTAACGGAATGGGTCATGTCAATCACATCATTCTCCTAATGATGTGATCCCATTAATCAAATAACAACACATGTCTATGGTTAGGAAACATAACCATCTTTGATTAATGAGCTAGTCAAGTAGAGGCATACTAGTGACTGTATGTTTGTCTATGTATTCACACATGTATTATGTTTCCGTTAATACAATTCTAGCATGAATAATAAACATTTATCATGATATGAGGAAATAAATAATAACTTTATTATTGCCTCTAGGGCATATTTCCTTCATAAAACTAATCCTGTAGGTAAATGTAGAGGTAGCGTGTCGACGGGCGCATCACATCGACCTTGGAATCATTCCCGACGCCGCATCGTCACCTCGCCCTTCGCCAGCCTCCGCTTATTCCGCAGCCCCTCATTGTGAGTTACAAATATGAGCAACGACACCGTATCAAATACCTGTGAGTTACTACGAGTACTGGTAAGGTATACATCAATTACATGTATATCAAATATACCTTTAGTGTTGCCGGCCTTCTTGTCCGCTAAGTATTTGGGGCAGTTCCGCCTCAAAGGGTCTTCCCTTTGCAATAAAAGCACTTTGTCTCAGGTTTGGGTCCATTCTTTGACTTCTTCCCGCAACTTGCTTACCGGGCGTGGCAACATCCTTGCCGCCCTTCTTGAAGTTCTTCTTACCCTTCCCTTTTGAACTTAGTGGTTTTATTGACCATCAACACTTGATGTTCTTTCTGATTTCAACCTCTCGCGACTTCAAGATTGAGAATACTTCGGAATGGTCTTCACCATCCCCGCATATTGTAGTTCATCACAAAGCTCTTGTAGCTTGGTGGGAGCGATCAAGGATTCTCACAATGACCGCCTCGTCCGGAGGTTAATGTCCAATGACAAAGGGTTGTGCAACCTGCATTTTGAGTATGTGCTCACCGACAGACTGTTTTCCTCCATCTTACAACTATAGAACTTGTCGAGACTTCATATCTCTCGACCCGCATGAGCTTGGAAAACCATTTTCAGCTCCTCGAACATCTCATATGCTCCGTGTTGCTCAAAACGCTTTTGGAGCCCCGGTTCTAAGTCGTAAAGCATGCCGCACCGAACGAGGGAGTAATCATCAAGACGAGACCGCCAAGCATTCATAATGTCTTGGTTCTTCGATGGGTGCATCACCTAGCGGTGCTTCTAGGACATATTGTTTCTGGCTGCTATGAGGATGATCTCGTGTTCCGGACCAGTCCCAATAGTTGTGCCATCGCCTTTTAGCTTGGTTTTCTAGGAACACGCTGAAGTTCATGTTGACATGAGCATTGGCCATTTGATCTACAAGACATATTTTGCAAAGACTTTAGACTAAGTTCATGATAATTAAGTTCATCTAATCAAATTATTTAATGAACTCCCACCAGATTTGACATCCCTCTAGTCATCTAAGTGTTACATGATCCGAGTCGACTAGGCCGTGTCCGATCATCACGTGAGACGGACTAGTCATCGCCGGTGAACATCTCCATGTTGATCGATCTTCCATACGACTCATGTTCGACCTTTCGGTCTCTTGTGTTCCGAGGCCATGTCTGTACATGCTAGGCTCGCAAGTTAACCCTAAGTGTTTATGCATGTGTAAAACTGTCTTACACCCATTGTATGTGAACGTAAGGATCTATCACACCCGATCATCACGTGGTGCCAAACTATTTAACTTTAGCAACGGTGCACGCTTAGGGGAACACTTTCTTGAAATTATTATAAGGGATCATCTTATTTACTACCGCCGCTCTAAGTAAACAAGATGCACAAAACATAATAAACATCACATGCAATTATATAAAGTAGTGACATGATATGGCCAATATCATATAGCTCCTTTGATCTTCATCTCGGGGCTCCATGATCATCTTGTCACCGCATGACACCATGATCTCCATCATCATGATCTCCATCATCGTGTTCCATGAAGTTGCTCACCAACTATTACTTCTACTACTATGGCTAACACGCTTAGCAATAAAGTAAAGTAATTTACATGGCGCTGAATCAATGACTCGCAGGTCATACAATAATTAAGACAACTCCTATGGCTCCTGCCGTTGTCATACTCATCAACATGCAAGTCGTGATTCCTATTACAAGAACATGATCTCATACATCACAATATATCATTCATCATTCATCACAACTTCGCCATATCACATCACATGACAATTGCTGCAAAAACAAGTTAGACGCCCTCTAATTGTTGTTGCATCTTTACGTGGCTGCAATTGGGTTCTAGCAAAACGCTTTTCTTACCTACTAATAACCACAATGTGATTTTGTCAACTTCTATTTACCCTTCATAAGGACCCTTTTCATCTAATCCACTCCAACTAAAGTAGGAGAGACATACACCGCTAGCCACCTTATGCAACTAGTGCATGTCACCGGTGGAACCTGCCTCACGTGAAGCGCACGTGTAAGGTCGGCCCGGCCGCTTCATCCCACAATACCGCTGAAGCAAGAAAAGACTAGTAGCGGCAAGCAAGTTGATTTAGATCTACGCCCACAACAAAATTGTGTTCTACTCGCAGCAATAGAGAACTACGATAGACCTAGCTCATGATGCCACCGCTAGGGGAACGCTATGAAAATTAACCTACGGTTTCACCAAGATCCATCTATGAGTTCATCTAAGCAATGAGTCATGGGAGAGAGATTGCATCTACATACCACTTGTAGATCGCAAGGAAGCGCTCACTAGAACGTGGATGATGGAGTCGCATCGCCGTGATCCAAATCACCGATGACCGAGTGCCGAATGGACGGCACCTCCGCTGCTCAACACATGTACAGAGCGGATGACGCCTCCTCCTTCTTGATCCAGCAAGGGGAAGGAGAGGTTGAGGAAGATGGCTCCAGCAGCAAAGACGACGGCGTGGTGTTGGTGGAGAAGCAAGATTCTCAGGCTTCGCCAAGCACGTGACGGAGGAGGAGAGGTGTAGCAGGGAGAGGGAGGCGCCAAGATGCAAGCGGCTGCCCCTCCCTCCCCCTTTATATAGGCCTCTGGGGCGCCGCCCTGGAGATCTGATCTCCCAAGGGGGCGGCGGCAAGGGGGAGGCTTGCCCTGCAAGCAGTGGGCGCCCCACCCTAGGGTTTCCAACCCTAGGCGCAGGGGGCCTGGTGAAGCACCAGCCCACCAGGCTGGTTCCTCCCACTTCAGCCCACGGGCCCTCCGGATAGGTGGCCCCACCCGATGGACCTCGGGACCTTCCGTGGTCCCAGACAATACCGAATCCCCAAATTCTCCCGATGGCCGAAATAGCACTTCCTATATATAATTCTTTACCTCCGACCATTCCGAACTCCTCGTGACGTCCGGATCTCATCCGGACTCAACAACATTCGGTTTGCTGCATACTCATATTCATACAACCCTAGCGCCACCGAACCTTATGTGTAGACCCTACGGGTTTGGGAGACATGCGTATATGACCGAGACGGCTCCCGTCAATAACCAACAGCGGATCTGGATACCCATGTTGGTTCTACATACTCCTCGATGATATCATCGGATGAACCACGGCGTCGAGGATTCAATTAATCCCAGATTTAATTCCCTTTGTCAATCGGTATCGTTATTTGCCCGAGACTCGATCGCTCAGATCCCAATACCTCGCTCAGCCTCAAGCACGCAAGTCACTTTACTGCATCAGTAATGCATGATCCTATAACCAATCACTTGGTCACTTTGAGCTCATTATGATGATGCATTACCGAAAGGGCCCGTAGATACCTCTTCGCCATACGGAGTGACAAATCCTAGCCTCGATCCGTGTCAACCCAATGTACACTTTCGGAGATACCGTAGTGCACCTTTATAGTCACCCGCCATACGCTAGACGCTTTGGTACACCCAAAGCACTCTTACGGTATCCGGGAGTTACACGATCTCATGGTCTAAGGAAGAGATACTTGACATTGGAAAAGCTCTAGCAAAACGAACTACACGATCTTGTGCTATGCTTAGGATTGGGTTTGTCCATCACATCATTCTCCTAATGATGTGATCCCGTTATCAATGACATCCAATGTCCATAGTCGTGAAACCATGACTATCTATTGATCAACGAGCTAGTCAACTAGAGGCTCACTAGGGACATATTGTGGTCTATGTATTCACACGTATTACGATTTCCGGATAATACAATTATAGCATGAATAAAAGACAATTATCATGAACAAGGAAATATAATAATAATCCTTTATTATTGCCTCTAGGCATATTTCCAACACTTAGAGCGAGGAACCGAATTGTCCGTCTAAGGCGTGATAGCGCTCAACTCGGTCTTCCGAATACTAGGGGCTCACCAAATTTAAAATTATAGAATTCTATGGCTAATTGAGAGTGTTCAAGCATTATAAGTCCGTTGCCTTGTTCGTTGTGTTGAGCGCCCCTAGATGGACCCAAGAATGGGAACAAGAGTGCTCAAGTTTATCCCGAACACCCCAAAGACTGTGGCATGGGGGCTGAAGCCAACGACTTTCCATCTCCAAATTTGATAAACGGCCGCACATAAGGTAATATTTAAATTAATAAGCTTTCTTAGCGATATGAACAAGTTTTCAGCGACAGATAACAAATGCGAGCCTATTCAAAATTACATCTTTGGAGCACTCATCCGCTATTCAAGGGCACCTTCAGAGGCCCTCATAGTACATTTCGGCGCATGATGCTCATGGCTCTTCGGTGGCTTGTCCGTCACAAGCTTTCTCCGCATCCTGCTTGCCCCAAGGCACTTTAGCACGGGCAAGGGCCCGACGGACACCTTCAATGTAGACGAGCGCTTGATGACTTTAATCCGGGACAAAGGCCCACCACCGCCGCACTAAGCCAAGTAGCTCCTGCATGGCTTCCAATGGCCACAGCCGCTTACAAGGCCCTTCATGGCCTGTTCGGCGACCTTGTGGAGCTCGACCAGTTGCTTCACTGGTCGTCAGGGCACCAGACGTCCGACCTCAAAGATATCGAGACCGTAACACCTTTTCCGCCGAGCTCCCTCCTTGGCGCGGAGAATGCGGCAAAGATCGCATACACCACGGGCAAATCGAATGCTCCCGGAGAGCTCCGAATCCGTAAGTAATAGGTAATTCACTTTCACATGCTTGCTTTGCATAAAGAATGCCTTACCCGCCGCCATCTTCTTTAACGACTCAGCTTGAGGGATTTTTGGGCCTCGGCCTTAGCAGCTTTGGCACTCTCAAGAGCCGAGGCGAGCTCTGACTCTCGAGTTCGAGTCACGCCCAAACTCTCGTGTTTTTCCACGAGCTTGAGCTCTTGCCGCACTTTGGCCAGTCAGCGCCCCTTTTCTCTCGCTGTGTTCCGCAGCCATGAGCCGGGCCACGACACCGCTTCCTTCGTGGTCGCCACCTGCTCGTGGCCCCGTAGTACCCAAGTTATTCCTGTTATTTTTGCAACCAAAACCTTTTCTAGAAGGTATTTGTTTAATAAGGTATTACTTACCTTCCTTGTCCTCGAGCTGCTTCTTGGCTTGTCCGAGCTCGCTCGACCGCCGAGGTTCTGCTTCAATGCATTGACCTCAAGAAGCCAAGGCGGCAGAGGTCAAGAATAAAGCTCGCATTCCCATATTGACATACTTATGTTAGACTCTCAAGAGATCTTTTTAGATCCTTAGTCCGGCTTTTCTTTCCAACACCGAACTAAGCATCAGGGCTACTTTCTATGCGGTAATATTTTTACATATTCTAAACTTACCTCAAAGCCTGTTAGAAGGCTGGTATAAGCTTTGGTCATCCGCTTTGGCGGATTGAATCGTCCGGATCACCGACTCATCACAAAGCGGTGTTCCTCCTGATGGAAGCGCTGTTAAGCGCCCAAGAGCTATCCGGTGCCTCCAGCTTGACGGAGGACACCGGCGCCTTACCTTCTTTGGAAGGATCCACGGGCCGGACTTCGAACCGCTGATGGTTCCGCATGGAGTCCGGACGAGGGTCGGGCTTAGAGCCCCGGGGTCTTGCCCCACGCGCTCGAGTCCGGAGGTTGCCTTGTGGCTCCTCCCGCGCTACCTCCTCTGACCAAGCCCCTTGGGGCCCCGCCACAAGGCCGCCCACAGCGTGAGGCGAGGAGGCGGTCGGAAGCGGGTACTTCCATTTCCGACGAGCCTGTGGACCCGCCGATGAATCGGCGAACTCGCCTTGGGCGGGCTGCACGATTGTTCGACATTAGAGAACACTCAAATAATAAAAGCCATGGGTATCCTGACACTTACGATCTCGCCAGGGCTTGGACCTTGTAGGCCAATCCTCCTCGCTGTCCGACGCTGGTGGAGAAGTCCGAGGAAGGGTTCTTCCTTCTGATTCCTCCGCCTCCCCAGCTTGGCGGCCTTCCTTTCCTCCTCTCTTCGCCGGGGAGAAGCTTTTTCCTCCTCCTCGCCTTCGTGAGAAGATTCTGCCTTTAATCTGACAGACTCAAGCGCCGGAGCTCCTTCGAGTTCTCATGGCCTCCTTCTGGTTTTCTTCTCCGCACCACATGGGTGCCGAGCCAGCAGCCCCATCAATCGGGCGCCCTCCGGTCTTCCGGCAAAGGAGCCGGACAGTTAATCTGTCCGGATGTCTTCACCAGTCCCTGCCAAAGATTAGGGAGTTTTAGATCCCACATAGAGTCAATCTATGAAAAAGAGTCCCATAAAGGGTAAAATAACTTACCTCGCCGGTTGACGCCATGAGCTGTATCCGCGATCTTTGTTAGCGGATACTGGGGCTTCAGCGCCTTTGAACAGCACCTTCCTGCATCTTCGCACGAGTGTCAAGAGCCGCTCAAGGTTCGTGTTGTGCCGGATCGAACTCCCACAAGTTAAAGGCCCGTTGTTGGCATGGGAGAATCCGCGGATGAGCATCACTGATTACGCCGACAAGCCCGAGATTCTTGTCCACTGTGTTTTGGACGCATGTCCGAGTCCGGATAGTTTTCCGATTTCCCCACGCCAGCCCGCCTCTTTCCATGACGAGAGCCGTGGGGAAGCCAGATCTGAATTGGGGCCGCCACCCATTCGGGTCGCGGTGGCTCGGTGATGTAGAACCACCCCGATTGCCACCCCTTTATTGTCTCCACAAAGGCGCCTCGAGCCATAGGACCTTGGCCATCTTGCCAACCATGGCGCCCAAGACTCGCTGACGGCCGCCCACAACCTTCGCCCGACATTAAAGGTCTTCACCATAGGTCAAGTGGGCTGGATGCGAGGAAGGTTTCGCACACCCACGATAAACGCCGAGATGTTGAGGACGAAATTGGGGCCAGTCGTGGAAGTCTGTGCCGTAGTAGAACATGAGCCCCTGGACAAATGGGTGAGGTGGAAAACCTAGTCTCATGGAGGAAGTGGGGAGGAACACCACCTCTCATGGGGCCTGGGGTTGGAATGAGCTGCCCTGCTGCGGGCAGCTCAGGCGCGATGTCGCCGGACAAGTATCCGCCTCCCAGTCTTGGATGTGCCCTCCGTGACGGAGGAGGCCATCCACCGCCTCCCGCCTCCCGACATGGTTGGAGAAGGTTGAGGGGGATGTGCGGACTTGGGCGCTGGAGCTCGAAAGTGCTGGAAATGGATGAGCAAAGGAGGAAGAAGGCGAGGTGAAAAGGTGGATCCTTATCCTCTTATATGGACAGACGGTTATGCGCCCCCACCAGCCCGGTAAAACTCGCTATCTCCCAAGCGCCAGAATCAATGGCGCGGATGGGTTACCCACGTCCGTATTGATGAGAATCCTGAATAAGGGGCATGATCTATGCTTTGAAAAGACGTGCATGAAACCGCCTCGCTAAACGCTACCGAGGTGGAACGGTAAAAACGATTCATATAAGGGCCTCGCCGTGGTGTGATGTCACGCCGCTGAATACGCCACAGATCTGGCAAAAGTTATTCTCTACGGGGTATGTGGAACTTGTTTTGCAGAGCCGGACACTATCCTTGTGTTCAAAACCTTCTATGAAGTATTCGGAGGAGGAACCCGCCTTGCAATGCCAAGACAATATGCCGCCGACTCGTCGTCATTGAAGCCCGGTTCAGGGGCTACCGAGGAGTCCCGACTAGGGGTGTCCGGATAGCCGGACTATCGCCACGGCCGGACTCCAAGACTATGAAGATACAAGATTGAAGACTTCGCCCCGTGTCCGGATGGGACTTTCCTTGGCGTGGAAGGCAAGCTTGGCGATACAGATATGTAGATCTCCTACCATTGTAACCAACTCGTAACCCTAACCTATCCGTGTCTATATAAACCGGAGGGTTTTAGTCCAGAGGACGAACAACAATCATACCATAGGCTAGCTTCTAGGGTTTAGCCTCCTTGATCTCGTGGTAGATCTACTCTTGTACTACCCATATCATCAATATTAATCAAGCAGAGTAGGGTATTACCTCCATCGAGAGGGCCCAACTCGGGTAAAAACATCATGTCCCTTGTCTCCCGTTACCATCCGCTTAGACGCACGCTCGGGACCCCTACCTGAGATCCGCCGGTTTTGACACCGACAGGCCCCTCTCTTCCACTAGGGCCCAACAAGGCCCATTAACCCTCGGGGTTCCAGAACCTCCCAGACCTAAGAAAATCCCGATTTCACCCGGAACTCTTCCGACGTTCAAATATAGGCTTCCAATATATCAATATTTATGTCTCGACCATTTCGAGACTCTTCGTCATGTCCGTGATCATATCCGGGACTCCGAACTACCTTCGGTACATCAAAACATATAAACTCATAATACCGATTGTCACGTAACTTTGCGCAGGATTCTACGGTTCGAGAACTATGTAGACATGACCGAGACATGTCTCCGGTCAATAACCAATAGCGAAACCTGGATGATCATATTGGTTCCTACATATTCTACGAAGATCTTTATCGGTCCAACCGCATAATAACATACGTTGTTCCCTTTGTCATCGATATGTTACTTGCCCGAGATTCGATCGTTGGTATCTCAATACCTAGCTCAATCTCGTTACCGGCAAGACTCTTAACTCATTTCGTAATGCATCATCCCGTGACTAACTCATTAGTCACATTGCTTGCAAGGCTTACAGTGATGTGCATTACCGAGAGGGCCCAGAGATACCTCTCTGACAATCGGAGTGACAAATCCTAATCTCGATCTATGTCAACTCAACAAGTACCATCGGAGACACCTATAGAGCACCTTTATAATCACCCAGCACGCTAGACGCTTGGTAGCACACAAAGTGTTCCTCCGGTATTCGGGAGTTGCATAATCTCATAGTCATAGGAACATGTATAAGTCATGAAGAAAGCAATAGCAACATACTAAATGATCAAGTGCTAAGCTAACGGAATGGGTCAAGTCAATCACATCATTCTCTAATGATGTGATCCCGTTAATCAAATGACAACTCATGTCTATGGCCAAGAAACTTAACCATCTTTGATTCAACGAGCTAGTCAAGTAGAGGCATACTAGTGACACTCTGTTTGTCTATGTATTCACACATGTACTAATTTTCCGGTTAATACAATTCTAGCATGAATAATAAACATTTATCATGATATAAGGAAATATAAAAAACAACTTTATTATTGCCTCTAGGGCATATTTCCTTCAGATACGTCTCCAACGGATCAATAATTTTTTATTGTTCCATGCTATTATTTTTTCTATTTTGGATGTTTAATGGGCTTTAATATACCTTTTTATATTATTTTTGGGACTAACCTATTAATCGAAAGCCGAGTGCAAATTGCTGTTTTTTGCCTATTTCAGTGTTTCGCAGAAAAGGAATATCAAACGGAATGAAAACTTCGCGAGGATCGTTTTTGGAACAAACGCAATCCAGGAGACTTGGAGTGGACGTCAAGGAAGCAATGAGTAAGCCACGAGGCAGAGGGCACGCCTCACCCTCGTGGGCCCTCGCAACTCCACCGACCTACTTCTTTCGCTTATATATATACTCTTATACCTCGAAACCTTCGGGAGAGCCACGAAACACTTTTTCCACCGCAAGAACCTTTTGTACCCGTGAGATCCCATCTTAGCCTTTTTCCAAGCCCCCACGAGGGGGAATCGATCACGGAGGACTTCTACATCAACACCATATCCTTTCCGATGATGTGTGAGTAGTTTACCACGACCTTCGGGTCCATAGTTATTAGCTAGATGGCTTCTTCTCTCTTTGGATCTCAATACAAAGTTCTCCTCGATTCTCTTGGACATCTATTCGATGTAACTCTTTTGTGGTGTGTTTTTCGAGATCCGATGAATTGTGGGTTTATGATCAAGATTATCTATGAACAATATTTGATTCTTCTCTGAATTTTATATTCATGATTTGATATCTTTGCAAGTCTCTTCAATTATCAGTTTGGTTTGGCCTACTAGATTGATCTTTCTTGCATGGGAGAATTGCTTAGCTTTTGGTTCAATCTTACGTGTCCTTTCCCAAAGGATGTTAGGGCAGCAAGGCACGTATTGTATTGTTGCCATCGAGGATAAAAAGATGGGGTTTATATCATATTGCTTGAGTTTATCCTCTACATCATGTCATCTTGCCTAATGCGCTACTCTATTCTTATGAACTTAATACTGGATGCATGCCGGATAGCGATCGATGTGTGGAGTAATAGTAGTAGATGCAGAATCGTTTCGGTCTACTTGTCACGGATGTGATGCCTATGTTCTTGATCATGCCTAGATATTCTCATAACTATGCACTTTTCTATCATTGTTCAACAGTAATTTGTTCACCAACCGTAAAATATGCTATCTTGAGAGAAGCCACTAGTGAAACCTATGGCCCCCGGGTCTACTTTACCTCATATAAGTTTCCGATCTACAATTCTAGTTTACTATATATTTTATTTTGCAATCTTTATTTTCCAATCTATACAACAAAAATACCAAAAATATTTAGCTTATTATCTTTATCGATCTCACTTTTGCAAGTGGTCAGAAGGGATTGACAACCCTTTATCGCTGGTTGCAAGGTTCTTATTTGTTTGTGCAGTATTAGGATTTGCGCGTAGTCTCCTCACGGATTGATACCTTGGTTCTCAAAAACTGAGGGAAATACTTACGTTACTTTGCTGCATCACCCTCTCCTCTTCAAGGGAAAACCAACGCATGCTCAAGAGGTAGCACGCACCACCTAAGTGGCCATGAGTCACAGTGCAACCGCACTACGAGGTTTGGAACGACGTCCTGGGAGACCCCAAGCTAGTTGACATGGGGGACGACACCCCTCTTCGTCGTCGCAGCTGTTGGGGAGACCCTGAGCCAGTTGGCATGGAGGATGACATCCTTCTCCCTGGTATGCCACCGGGCCATCACACCTCTCTCTCTCATGAGATTGTCGTTGCCCTGACACCCTTGCCGTAGAGTTGTTGTGTAGGTTGTTGTTTGGGCACAAGCATGCCCACGAGCGTGGTGAATTGTTGCTGCTGCCGGACAACGCGGGGGAGTGCGCGGAAACCATGAAGATGACACAAAGTTTAGCGGGAGTGACACAACCCCAGCAACATCCACAGGTGGGTAGCAATTGGACGTTATGTGACGTGTCATTCTGCTGTTGTGGGTTGAGGCAGAGATGACCGGTCTACTCTCCTCGCTGGAGCTCAATCCATCATGCCACTGATGACCTGCAGTTTCAAAGCTATAGGACCAAACATACACACCTTCAATAGTTTTAGGATGTAAACTGCAGTTTTATAGTTATAGAAACAATCCAACACACCTCCAATAGTTCTAGGACCTAAAATTGTGTTTCAAGTTATATGACTAAGCTCACACACCTCCAATAATTTCAGACTAATGATGCATTTTACTCTTATGTTCACGATTTTGAAAAAGTTCAATTTCCTGTTTTTAATTGTGAACGCTTTTGTATTTGCAAATATGAATCTGCTCACTAATTCAAAAAATGCTCATGATTTAAAAAATGTTCGTGAATTCCAAATCTGGTCATGAATTTATTTATTTTTCACACTTTTGTATGTCTGGGAGATCATAATTATTTTCGTGGTTTTGAAAAAGGATTCACATATCAATAAATGTTCATGATTTTAAAAAGTTTGGAAAATCATAAAATATTGGCGGATTCAATCAAATGTGAGTTTGAAAATGTTCGCATTCAGAAAATGGTTGTGATTTTTTCAGAAAAAGGGATTTCAAAAATGTTCATGATTTCAAAAATTTCTAATGAAACAAAATATATTCACGGTTTTTAAACATGTTCATGATTTTAAACAAATGTCCAGGAAAACAAAAATATTCGTGGTTTCAAAATATGTTCATGATTTTAAACAATTATTCATGAAAATATAATGGAAAATATTAAAACTAAAAACAAAAATAAAAGAAAAAGAAAGAGGAAAGAAAAACGAAAATCTAAATAATAAAAGAACAGAAAAAACTAAATAAAAGAAGTAAAAAGGAAAACAAAAATAAAAATAAAACGCAGAAAAACTGTAATAATACGAAAATGCGGTCCAGGAAGGTTCTCGATCCTTTCTTAAAATGGAAAAGCCCAACGTGGGAGCTAGTTGAGCTGGCCCAACTAGATGTCGCACCAAGCATGAGGTTGTACATGTCTATCCGCCGACCTATGCGATAAATAGGATCATAGGAAGGAGGGTATCAATCCGCTGAAGGAAAACCAGAATCGCTGGAAGGAGGGTGCCAGTGCGCTGGTGGACAACACCTACGACAACTTATTGGACCGGTCTTCTCGACCGGTTCGTAACAGGTTCGTAACAAGAAATGAACGCCAAATGCTATTGGGCATCTTACGCGTCCCTTTCTTCCATTCTCGCAAATGGGCGCACACCCCTTCGTTGCGCTGGGCCAATCCATTTTGAATATATTTTCCATTTGCAAACTGCAAAAAACTGTGCGATAGCTGAAAATTGATCCTGCAAGGGCGGGTTAGTGTAAGACACGATAACCACCCCTGACCACTTCACTTGTTATGATTACCTACATGTTTTCTTTTCTTTCTTCTTTCTCATTTCTCTTTTTTGCTTTTTCCTATCTTTTTCTAATTTTAGAAACTTTCTTTCTTCATGTTTTTTCTGAAAAATGGATGTAAGATTTTCAAATTTTAATGATTTTTTAAAAATTTGATGAACTTTTTTTCTAATTCGGTGAACTATTTTCATATTTGATAAACTTTTCTTAAGTTTTTGATATTTTTTCTAATTCCATAATTTTTTCAAATTTAATAAACTTTTTACAAAATCGAAGATTTTTTTTCATTTTTTAGCGAAATGTGTTTAAAAATTGATGAAAGTTTATTTGAATTGCTGAACTTTTTAAAATCCGTGAACTGTTTTTCAATTTGTAAATTTTGAATCCATGTTTTTTTTCAGATTTATGAACGAAGGGACGTACACAAAAAACGACACAATGGGACAAACAAGATGAACGGACGAACACTTGCGTCGAACGAAAGGGAAAGAGCTGAGCGCATAGCTGGGCCGGCCCACACGAGGCTACTATGAACGCCAGCTGAGCGAACCGGCGCCTAAGGCGTCGAAGAGGATGTCTCCGAAATCACTAATTGAGGAGTACTCCTTCCAAAATATCACTTCCTCGTCCCCAGGTTGCAATAACTGGCACGCAGCATGGGTGCCACTTGTCGTAACCTAGGAGTTTTCCTATTTTTCGTAGATCTGTTTATTCAAAACGCTTTTATCTCTTGAATCATAGGCCCAAATCTCAAGCCGCTTTCATCATTGGATTCCTGCATTGAGATTGTCAAAATTAGACACCATGTTGATAGGTTTTAATGAACTTTTTTCACGAAAAATCCATGCCTCTCGTGGAAGATTTTTTTTTAGAAAACTTGTTTTTTTTTCATACCCAAGAGCCACAGTCGTGGGTCTCACAGAAGCAAAACTGTGTCTTTCACAAAAGGAAAAAAAGGAGAAAACACGTTTTTTTTCGGTTTCTGAGTCGTGGAAGCAAAACATGACTCCCATGAAAAGGAAAAAAGAGAACACACATTTTTTTGTTTCCGAGAGGCACGACCGTGCCTCTCGCGAAAGTAAAATCATGCCTCCCGAAAAAGGAAAAAAAAAGGAGAAAACGCGTTTATTCTCGCGATTTTTTTCTGATTTTTTTCTTTCAGAAGCTAAGAAAGACCGGTTAAAAAAAGGCCGAAAAAACAAAAAATAGTCTAAAAAGGCAAAAACGCGTGTGAAAAATAAAATAAAATTCGAAGAAAACATCCAGAGTGACGCACTCTCAGCCCACTCCAAGTGATCGCTGCGAGGCTTCCGAAGTGTGATCGTTAACTAGTTGCTCTCGGAGGTCTTAGATAGAACAGCAAGGCATGTCTACGTTTAGGTCCTTGTTAGGCATTGTGACTCGTTATGTTTGGGCCCTTGTTAGGCCTTTGTAACTCATCCTTAAATACTTGCAAGCTAGGTTTGGGCTCCATTAGGCCTTGTAACTTCGAGAAATGTCAAATGGGAGAATGCGAGACCTAGCTCCATGGAGGTCTTCATTTGAAAACTACCAAAATCAAACTTTTCAGTTTTTTTTTCAAAATATAGACATGCACCTAGAGACATAATATGGATATGGGTAAATCTTTAGGTCAAATACGTAAGTATGAGGCCTTTTAGCACATGTACTTTCATCGAAACTGCTCTTTTAATCCTGAGCTCATATTTTCCCGCATGAATAATAAAATAAAAAAATAGTTCAAAAGTTAAAGAAACCAAAAAATAGTTAAAAAGTTTTGTAAGGAACTTTGATTGTTCCAACTGCATGCAAAAATTTCAGATCGAATGACATATGTGGAGATCTGCGCAAAATAACAAAATCGATGCTTCAAAATACTTCCTATAATAGTCTTTTTGGATCATTGAATTTTTTTTGCCTAGACTTCACGAATGTCATTTTAACATGAAATTTTGCCCGCTGTTAGAAAATTCATCAATGTTCATCGAGAAAAAATTCAATTACTATTTGGATTTTTTACTATTTTTTTAAAATTTTATGTTTATGCAAGAGCATATAAGCTCGGGATCAAATACTTCATGTCTGTACTTTCATTATCTCTTTGATAAAGGGCGATTTTATTAGCTAAAAAATGGATTGTTCCTCAAACTCGGTTATTTTTCTTTTGTGCAGCTCACGATTGAAGTATTTTATCCCTTGTATATATGTGTATTTTTTCAGATTTTTTTAAAACTTGATAGTTTGAATTTTATACTTTCTTAAAATTAAGGCCTCCTTGAAGCTATGCCCTACTCCTATTCCTGTAACTCGCCTTATATCTATACTAGGGGTGGAAACGGATCGGATGCGGATCGGATAGTGCTCTTACCACTTCCATTTTCATATTTTCAAAACGAATACGAATCCGAATACGTATGTTATCGGATACGGATGCGTCTCGGATATTATTCGAATACGGATACGATCGGATATTTTCTTGATTCGAACGGATACTTAATAATATCAACATATTGCTTAAGTAAATTAGTCGATAGCTATGTGACCTGAAATAATCAACTTGTGACGCATAATAAGTCAATGATAAATAGGTTTATGAATAAATACTATTGTAATGCATAATAATTTATAAGTTCAATCATATAAAGAGTAAAATTTTACCACTTATTTGGCTTTTATGTTGGATAATTAGAATACTGGGTCTAGAATTTTGAAAATTGCCTCCCATAATCTTATTCGGATACGGATATATCCACTTCCATATCCAAATTTGTGTCAAAATCTCCTACCATATTTTATTTATTATTTGTTTAATAAATTCGGGTACGGATAATTTCCATATCCATTTTGGTTCGGATGCGGATGTTTCGGATACGAATAGGCATTTTCTCGAATACGAATATCGGATATTTCGGATTATCCGCTACCACTTTCCACCCCTAATCTATACCTATTATTAAAGGAAATATGTATTCTTGGTTTGATTTAGTCCTTTTTGTTTGGTTTAATGTTGGCTTGTACACAGGCTAAGCGATCTGGGCCAGGTACTTGTGCATTGATAAGCCTTTTATGAGTTTTCATAGAGACCTTGAAAATTTTTTGGATGGAAATAACTCAATATTGTGGGAATTGATCACAGGACCTCTTGTCTGGATCTTCGATATAACAACCAACGACCTATGTACCATTCACATTTATCCCAACTCGCTCTAAATATACGAGTGGCAATCGTTATGTTTAGGACGAGCTAATTAAGCAAATGAGCTAATTAAAGGAAAAATTATGGGCTTAAATAAAATATTTAAACAGATATGGCTAATTAAAGAAAGGATTATGAGTAAACCGGTGTAATAATTAAAAAAAGTTGTGGTCTTAATAAATAGAATATTCAAATAGATGAAGCTAATTAAAGAAAAGGATAATTAAAAGAAATGATGTGTAAGATTCAATGTGTTGTGGCTACTAAATTAGAGAAGGAAGTATTTGATTTCTGACTAAAACGGGTGAGGACGTTATGGTAATTAAAAAAGATTACACTTAAAAATATACTTAAATAAAATCAGTGAGAGATTATGACCGGCAAAGAAAATATAACATGACTAAATTGCATCGTATTTTTTTATGTTCATTTTATAGAAGGATGATGTGATGTGCTTGCACAACACATCAATTTCCATAGTGAATCATGTGTAAGACACTGTGCTTGCACAACATATCAATTTTTACTGTGCTTGCACAATACATTAATTTTTCCCGTTGCAACGGACATATGTGCTAGTCCCCCTAAAAACAAAGCTCGCCCTTGTACAACTCTGTATCTCAGCTAGTCCCCCTCAAAAACAAAGCTCGCCCTTGTACAACTCTGTATCTCAGTATCTGGATGTATCGCAACTGCTCAAAAAGAAAATCTTGGACAGGAAGGAAACAGTATTGGTTTTGTAAGAGTATCTTTAACAGACCCTCAAAAGCGGTCAACCAGAAAAGTCCGCTTGCAGTTTTGTGGTGTCAAAAATGTTTCAATAGAACTCAGAAAACGGTCAAACCCAGAAAAATCTACAGGCCCTGAGAATCCATCCCGTGACCCTTAATTTTCCAGATTTGGAGGCAAAATATAAAGAGAACATCAAACCGATCAACACTACACGTGAGAATCCATCCTCGCGGACCCTTAATTTTGCAGATTTGGAGGCAAAATATAAGGAGAACATCAAACCGATTAACACTACACGACAAGGAAATTCCGCTGTGCTCCGGTGACCTTCCGCCACGGAACTCGCCAGAAACTCGCCGTTTACCGCTGCCGCCATAAACTCACCGAAATTTCGCTGTTTACCGCTACTCGGCCACGGACGAGCTTGCACGAATGAGCTAGCTAGCAAGCTCCTGATCGGTCCTTGATCCATCTGGCCACGAGCATTGAGGGAGTAGCTAGCAAGCTCCTCGATCCAGCGGCCATGGAATAGCTAGCTAGCTCCTGGATTCATCCGGCAACGGAGGAGCTGCCTCCTGGTTGCCGGAAGAGCTGCCTCCTAGATCAATTCGACGACTACCATGGACGACGGAAGCTTGACTATGAACATAGGCAAGAGGAAGAAGAAGATCCGACGACTACCATGGACGACGGAAGCTTGACTATGAACATAGGCAAGAGGAGGAAGAAGACACAGAGAAAGAATATACACGAATATTCTTATTCTAGACTACCATGGACGACGGAAGCTTGACTATGAACATAGGCAAGAGGAAGAAGAAGATCCGACGACTACCATGGACGACGGAAGCTTGACTATGAACATAGGCAAGAGGAGGAAGAAGACACAGAGAAAGAATATACACGAATATTCTTATTCTATTTATTTTCAGGTCCGTTATACGGGGTCTGTATCTGCGGCCGACACGGCCGTCATTTTGCTTTATTCTGCATTTTGCTTTATTCTTTTTTTAGGTCCGTTATACGGGGTCTGTATCTGCGGCCGACACGGCTGTCATTTTGCGTGTCACGGATGCGGGTCTGGTTTTTGCATCTAACTGCAAACGTGTTTGCGCGTCACGGATGCGGGTCTTAAGACGATTCTGTAAGCTGCAAGGGTGGATGGATCGAACAGCAACAAATCCTAGATATTTCAAATTCACCATTGATTCCAAGGCAGATCTCCCGGTCCGCATCAGAGAAGTAGTTGTAGCTTACAGGTCATGTCACAGTATTTGCGACACCTATCACACCGGTGAAAGAGTGCGAACCAACTAGACAAACGTACTTACAAACCAGGCCATTTCACAGTACTGCAACATCTATCACACGGATAAAAAGGATTAACATTTTGTAAAAAAAAGATAAAAAGGATAACATAAAAAAAACTTTAATACTATCCCTTGATTGTGCACACGGCGATTCCTCGAGTCTTTATTCTTCACTAGTCTGAACCCGAGGCCGAGGCAAGTTAGGCTCAGTTCAGTGGTGGCCGCCGGGGAGCTTCTCCTTGATCTTCTCCATCATGCCTTTCTTCTCGTGGGTGCCCTCAGTGGCGCCGTGCGTCCCCGCGGTGCCGGTGGTGCCTGTACCATAGCCGCCGGTGCCAATGGTGCCAGGTCCGTGGCCGCCGGTGCCAGTGGTGCCATGTCCGTAACCTCCTGTCGCGGTGGTGTGCGGCTGGTGTCCTTGTGCCCGCCAGGGAGCTTCTCCTGATCTTCTCCATGACGCCCTTCTTCTCATGCGTCCCCTCAGTGGCTCCGTAGGCCCCGCCAGTGCCGGTGGTCCCTGTGTACCCTGGCCCACCAGTGCCAGTCGTCCCTGTGTACCCTGGGCCGTAGCCGCCGGCGGCCGTGGTCTGCTCCTTGTTACCACCGGGAGCTTCTCCTTGATCTTCTGCTTCATGCCTTTCTTCCTCCTGCCGCCCATCCTGTCGTCCTCGGAGGATGACTGCACAATCGACAAGAGAAAACAAGTGAGCACACAAAAGATTGGTAAGATCATAGTACATGTAAGCAAGCAAGGAATCTGCTTATGTACCGAGCTGGAGCTGGAGCTGCCAGAGCGGTGGAGGATGCCACGAGTCTTTTGCTCGGCTACCCCACCATGAGGGTGTGTGCCGCCGACGCCGTGGGTACCGGTGACCCGGTGCCGGTGCCGCCCAACCCGGCCGTGTGGCCTGTGCCATGGGTCCCGGTGATCCTGGTGCCCGTGCCGCCGAGCCCGGCCGTGTGCCCTGTGCCACGAGTGCCGGTGGCGTCATACCCGGCCGTTTGCCCGGTGCCATGGGTCCCGGTGATCCCTGTGCCGGTGCCGCTGAGCCTGGCGGTGTGGCCCGTGCCGTGGGTCCCGGTGATCCCTGTGCTGGTGCTGCTGAGCCCGGCGGTGTGGCCTGTGCCATGGGTCCCGGTCATCCCTGTGCTGGTGCCGCTGAGCCCGGCGGTGTGGCCTGTGCCATGGGTCCCGGTCATCCCTGTGCTGGTGCTGCTGAGCCCGGCGGTGTGGCCTGTGCCATGGGTCCCGGTCATCCCTGTGCTGGTGCCGCTGAGCCCGGCGGTGTGGCCTGTGCCATGGGTCCCGGTCATCCCTGTGCCTGTGCTGCCGAGCCCGGCGGTGTGGCCTGTGCCGTGGGTACCGGTGGCGTCATGCCGCGGGCCCAACCCACCGGCGTCGTGAAGCCCAGTGCCGGTGGTGTCGTGCCGAGGGGCAATTCCAGAGCCTCCAAACCCCCCAGCGTCGTGGGTGCCCGTGCCAGTGGCACCGTATCCCACCTGGCGGCCGTGGCCGCCAGTGTCGTGGGTGCCGGTGCCGGCAGACCCGTACCCGCCGTGCACTCCAGTGCCGGTGGATCCCAGCCCAACGCCGTGGCCGGCCGTCACCGGGTTGCCGTACTCGTCGAGGCGGGTGGTGTTGTGGCCGTGCTGCTGGCCCTGGCCCGGGAAGTGCCCCAAGCCTTCGGTACCGGTGACGCCGTGGCCGGCCGGCACAGGGTTGCCGTACTCGTCGACGCGGGTGGCCGGGTGGCCGTGCTGCTGGCCCTGAAATGCGCCATCGCTTCACGGGCTGCTTGCTGCGGTGAGCGTGTTCTTGGGTGTGGTTCGCTATGGATTGAATTGGATTGTCAACTGGATGCCGATGGATTGAAGCGATGGCGGTGGCGCTGTTTTTATAGACCGCTTGAGCAGGGTCGTGCTGTCCAACGGGTTGCCACGTCGCGTGGTACGTACCTGCATGCAGCGCAACGTGAGGGCGGGCGTCGGGTGTTGGACTGGTGGCATGCCTGGGCGACGCGTGTAATGGGAGGCTTGGGATCTGTATGACGCCCGTGCTAGCTGTCGGTGGGCGGCGAGGGAGACGAATCTGCCCCCTGAGCGTCGTGTGAGTGTGACCCATCTATGTGATCTCATATGTGAAGTGAAACGCTTCCGTGCAATAGTTTTTACATGCATTTGTGATATCATGGTAAGATTTGATTACGTGGCGTTTTAATAACGTACAGCAAACATTTTGGTAGCGAACCAATCTGTGATTGATTGAGAGACACCGCAGATCCCAACTCACTGAATTCAAGTTCTGCTCGCGTTATTTCGGATTTATTTCAGATTCGACGACGCGCTTTCATGAAAGGAGACGTTCTTTCGACGACGACGCTTACTTACGACTTCATAAATCTCAAGATAATACGCCGGCCGCTTTTTCGAGGTGCCATAGGTAGGATGTGTGTTTTCATAATGTGAGTGTATGCGCAGATGACGAAGGCCATGCCTGCAGACAGGTTAAAAAAGCAAACATCCTGGTATCTCAAACAGGCTTGTGTACGTGTAATTTCTGTTTTTTTAAGATAGTACAGATGCAAGCGGTCATACATACGCGCATACACTTACCCCTATGAACGCACACACATATACCCTATCCACATGAGCATTTTCGGGAGACTGAGTCGGCATATCATTTTGAGATTTATAAAGTCACCGTAGGCGCTCGTCGCAACCGGACGCCTCCTTCCAAAGAAGAACGACGCTCAAATCCTGAAATAATTTCAGAATAATGTGAGCACCAGACTTGAACCCCGTGGGTGGAGATACCACCGTCCTCTAACAGGTTGGTTCGCAAAAAAAATTCCATCAATCATGACAGTACAAAGAACACGAGTAGTAAAAAAAAATATCAATTTCCTAGACCACCTAGCAATGACTACAAGCACTAGAGCGAGCCGAAGGTGCGTCGACATCATCGTCAGAGCCGGGCAAACCTTGTTGTAGTACGCAGTCGAAAAGTTGTCGCGCTAAGGACCACCGCACCAGAACATCAACCGCGTCGATGAAAAGAAGACCAACCGGAGGATCCGACCTGTTGTAGTAGACAGTCGGGAAATAGTCGTGCTAAGGACCACTGTCGGTGTCAAAACCGGCGGATCTCGGGTAGGGGGTCCCGAACTGTGCGTCTAGGCGGATGGTAACAGGAGACAAGGGACACGATGTTTACCCGTGTTCGGGCCCTATTGATGGAGGTAAAACCCACGCCCCGCTTGATTGATATTGATATTGTGGATGTTTACAAGAGTGGATCTACCACGAGATCAAGGAGGCTAAACCCTAGAAGCTAGCCTATGGTATGATTGTAAGGGTTGTTGTGATTGTTGTCCCACGGACTAAAGCCATCCGTTTATATAGACACCGAGAGGGCTAGGGCTACATAGAGTCGGTTATAATGGTAGGAGATCTACATATCCAGATCGCCAAGCTTGCCTTCCACGCCAAGGAAAGTCCCATCCGGACACGGGGAAGTCTTCAATCTTCTATCTTCTTAGTCTTGGAGTCCGTCGATGATGATAGTCCGCAAATGATAGTCCGCCGATGACGATAGTCCGCTATCCGACACCCCTAATCCGACTCCTCAAGAGTCTCCCTAACCAGGCTTCAATGACGATAAGTCCAAAGATGCGTAGTCTTCGACGCTGCAAGGCGGGTTCTCCTTAAGTTCCATGTACCGCCGTAACAAAGGTCCAGCTTCCTCATCAATGTTATGCTGCCTTGGCTTCCACGCCCAATAAGGGCCTTCTTCCACGCTGTCGCATGAATGTGAAAAGCCAGGGTCTTTTATGTTTTACCCCTAGTTGTGCGAATGATCTGCCTATAAGGGAGGCAAGAATCCAGATCCAAATCACCACCTTCCTCTCAAGAACACTCATCGGAGCGCCACCAAGAATCCATTCCATCATGGACCGTCAACGCTGCTCCTCTTCTCGCTACCACCCTTCGCCAGAGATTGGAGGAGATGCTGCTTTCGCACAACGAAGCTGGTGAAGCTCCAAATGGGGGATAATCTCCTTCGCCTTTATGGTTCCGGTTCGAGCCGGTTCGCCACCTACAAAGGTGGAAGCTAGCGAGGTTACCCCTAATCCCAACAAAGGGAGCGGTATGCTTCGGCCCCTATCTAATAAGGGGCTCGATTTCTATACATCCATTCCTCCGCTGGCTCCTCGGAGTTCTACGGACTCCACTCCATCACCTCACGCCCGCTCAATCCTCGCATATCGCTGGTTTCGTAGCTCTTTGCGAGCTTTTCCGGCATCGAGCCCCACTTCGCTACTGTGGAAGAGATTGTTTTGCCTTGTCCCCGCTCTCACGAGGGGTCCATATATCAAGTGGGCGGCGCCAAATATGGCGATCGCCGGACCGGATATCCATCCGAACCCCTAAGAAGGCGCTCAAGACCGGCCTTCGAATGGTTTTATATAGAAGACGCCCGCGCCGACCCTGTTCGATCGGCCTCCGGAGTTTAGCAATGCTCCTCCGATGAAACGCCTTAGTTGGCGCCCGCGAGCCCCCAACCGGAGGAAGACAAGAGCGCCCATTATCCGATGGGCCAATAAGGTTATCGCCCATGCCCGATTGACCATGATCGAGTCATGGCAACATGCATTACGCGGGGGTGCAGCCACTACAATACAGGGCCACCCCATGTGGGATTTCAACGGGAGGATGATGCCACCCGTCATGGCCGCAAGGGTCGAAATCAGCCAAGATCCGTGACGATCTTGTCCGCCTGATAAGGGGAGAAGGAGGATTTCCTTCTGACGAACCCGTTAAATGGGTTTTCCATGAACAATCCCGCCTTGGGTAAGTGAACACTCAGCGTGTCCGACCTGCGGCTTTCAAACTTAAGTTTCTTACATTGTGTTATTCTTCGACGCAGAACTGCGCCGGACCGTGGAGGAATGCTAAGTCCGCCCGCAGCCCGAGGATCCAGAGATCCTGTGATCCGCCTCCAAGAGGATCCGACATAAAGGTGGAGCTAATCGACGGGTGTTCCACCAGCCAAGATGGATAATGCTTTAGTCGCCATCACGGCCGACTACCCCGACTAAACCTGCCTCTGTGATCGCGCCAAGCCCCGACACCGCTATTCCTTCCTTGCTTATTTCCACCACCGCATATGATGGCACTGTGCAGGAGGTGCCTCTGGGCGAGAAGCCGAGCCCGCGTGTCCGACCAACAAGGGCCAGCCCGACCGTAGGCGGAAGAGGAGTGCGGCGCGATCAAGCTGCCGCCGCAAAGGTGTAGCTCACAATTCCTTATTTTTAGAGCAACGCTCCTGGGAAGCGCTTGAGTGCTCATGACTTTTATAGGGAAAAAGTGTCCGCCGGATCATGGGCGAGGAAGTTGTCAATCCAGCTCTACCACCGGGCTCCCGCACCGGCCGAGGGGGAGGCGAAGCGCAAGGCGCGAGCCGGACGCTCCGGCTGAGGATGCCGAAGACCGTCCGCCACCAAGTCTGAGGTGGAGAGTGCCCTCAATCACAAAGCGCGCCGACAGCATTTCGTGACGCGTGCTTCTCCCCGAGGCGTTGAATGCCTTTAACACGGGACGCGCACCTTCGTGCCGCCAAGATAGTTTTACCAGAGCTACGGAGCAGATGTAAAAGACATACGGTAAGAGATTTTAACGGTTGTATATGCCAAGAGCCCCGAGACTTAAAGTAGTTATATTAACTGATTTAAGGATCATATGAAATGCGGATCTTACCGAGAAGAATACCCAACTGTCTCAGAGCTGCAAGAGTGCAAGGCCCAACTTGAGGCCGCATTGTTCGGGCGCAGAGGAAACGCAAGGACCTCTCCCGTAACGCATTATTTTAGAAGGATAAGTAGCGTTGGTCTTTGCGCAAGTCTAAAAACGACGTTGTAGGGCTGCCGGACAAGATCCGGACAGTAAGAACTTATACGCCAACTAAAGGTCGGCGAGAGGGTGCCGCATAAGGTGCAAGATGAAAGGAACAAGCTCCAGGATGCCCATGCCCAGCTTGGAGAAGAGCTGAAAGGTGTTCGGGCCGAGCTGTCGGGCCCGTTAGGAGAATCAGCGGCTTCGCCAAGCATATATAGTAGTGCTTGAGCGAACTCCTTTGAAAAGAAGAGTTCGCGAGGAAGTCCATTTGATGTAATATGTCTCAGAGGTATGCTCACAGTCGCCTCATGGAGGAGATGCCCGAATAACGGGTGATCAACTTCCGAATTGTTGCAACCGATCAAACGAAGTTCGCAGGTTATGAGCGGCGCCATCCAGCGTTATGGCCAGCCTTCTCCATACCCGAGGGTCTTGGGAGCTTATGGAGAAGCTACTGTGGAGTGCGGCAGCGCTTCCATTTATGGAAGATTTCGCCTGCCGCCAAGGTGCTGTGGAGGCCCGGGCCATGGTAAAGACGCTGTACAAGAAGGCGGATCCCAATCACATGGTCAAGTCGACTGTGGGGCCCGGCGGGAAGGAGATCCTCGTGAGTTTAGTATACGGCCAAGTGGAGTTGGCCGCAAAATTTTCCCAAAAGGACTCGTAAATTAGACAACCTTTAGACGGATTGAGGAAGAATACAATCACCGATTTGACAATGTATTATAAAATGACATATAAAAAATGCCTTCTAGCCGGATTGTAGATCGCTTGTCTTTGCCGACCTTTTCGCTTCGATCTCGGACCCTAGAGTCCGGAGTGTGTCCGAATACCTTCTCGGTTATGAAACAACCGGGTATGCATGGAGACCAAGCGAGGGGTCATCAAGGCTTTATCGCATAAGTGCCCAACTAGTTATGTTATATTACATGGTTAGTAAGAAACATCTTCCGTGGAGAATAGTTCCGTAAGGGTTCCTTCTCATTGGGGTGGCATGCCCTAAAGTGCATGTCCGCCGCAAAAAGCGTAAAACATCTGGGGCAGATAAAAGTGGATGAAAAATCATCTTTAAGTCACCGATCAATATTCCCTTAAGAACGCTAGCTTTCGCTTCACCCACCGAGGTACACATCCGCTGACCCGCAGAATAATCGCAGAGGTGCTCCTTTACCTCCTAGCCAACAATCGGGAACGTAGGGGTAAGCATGAGCCGTGCAACCCAGCTTGGCCAAAACTTAAGTCATATCGATGCATATAATGGTGAATAAAAGGTACATGTGGAGGCTTGACATGTGCCGGGCATAAAGCCCAGATAATTAAGCTTCGCAAAGAAGCCCTGTGTATAATGAGTGCGGTAGCACATCAATTGTGCGCGAACGCTATGCAGGTAAAGCCCTTTAAGGCTTGGATGAATAGGTTTGAGAAGAAAAGATGAACAAAAGGCAACTGAAATAAATAAAAGAAAAAATTGTTGACGGGAAAGGGGACGAACTCTTAGTCCGCGCTAGGCATAGAATCGCCGGAGGCGGGCTGCCCATGGGTTCGCCCGAGTCGGTTATCCGATGCATTTCAGAGACGGTACGCCCGCCGTCAATACTTGATCAATGATGAAGGGCCTTCCCATTTGGGCTTGAGCTTGTTGAAAGATCGAGGATGTCGCCTAGAGGGGGGGGATGAATAGGCGCTTTAAAATAATTACGGTTTAGGCTTGAACAATGCGAATAAACCTAACGGTTAATTTGTCAAGCACAAGACCTAAAACAACTAGGCTCACCTATGTGCACCAACAACTTATGCTAAGAAGATAGCAACTATGTGATAGCAAGATATATGACAAAGAACAATATGGCTATCACAAAGTAAAGTGCATAAGTAAAGGCTCGGTAAGAGATAACCGAGGCACGCGAGACGACGATGTATCCCGGTTCACACCTTATGGATGCTAATCTCCGCTTGGAGCGTGTGGAGGCACAATGCTCCCAAGAAGCCACTAGGCCACCAGAATCTCCTCACGCCTCAAGACAATGCAAGATGCCGTGATTCCACTAAGGGACCCTTGAGGGCGGTCACCGAACCTGCATAAATGGCAACCCTTGGGGCGGTCACCAACCCAGACACTTTGGCAACCCTTGGGGCGGTCACTGAACTCACAAATTGCTCGGGCGATCTCCACAAACTAATTGAGACTCCGACGCTGTTCAAGCTTTACACCACAATGATTGAGCTCCTAACACTACTAACTGCCTAGGGCGCCTAAGCACCCAAGAGGAACAAGCTCAAGGGCACCAAGCACCCAAGAGTAATAAGCTTCAACTTGTAACTTCCACGTATCACCGTGGAGAACTCAAACCGATGCACCAAATGTAATGGCAAGGGCACACGGAGTGCCTGTCCTTCTCTCTCAAATCCCACCAAAGCAACTAATGCTAGGGAGGAAAATGAGAGGAAGAACAAGAAGGAGAACACCAAGAACTCCAAGAACTAGATCCAAGGGGTCCCTCACATAGAGGAGAAAGTGATTGGTGGAAATGTGGATCTAGATCTCTCTCTTTTCCCCCAAAACTAGCAAGAATCCATGGAGGGATTGAGAGATAGCAAGCTCGGAGAAGGTCAACAATGGGGAAGAACACGAGCTCAAAGGATAAGGTTCAATGGGGAAGAAGACCCCTTTATAGGAGGGGAAAATCCAACTGCTACCCCACCGAACAGCTCAAGACAGAGCGGTATTACTGCTAAGGAAGGGCGGTATTATCACCGAGGGCGGTACTACCGCCCCTACCTAGCGCTACTACCGCTTAAAGAGAGAGGCAGGCCATCGCCACAGAGCGGTATTATCATGAGTAGAGCGGCATTACCGCCGAGCGGTATTACCGCCCCATCGCCGCAACTAGTGCCGCAAAACCCGACACGAGAAAACATCGCCTCAATCGAGGCGTAGTAGGCGCGGTACTACCGAGGTAGTATAGTCGAAGCTCACGAGCGGTACTACTGCTCGTGGAGCGGTACTACCGCTAGGGGCTTCAAGGTACTACCATTGTAGGTCGCGGTACTACTACCGCACATGGCTAAAACAAAGAATATTCCAAGGAAAACCAGAACTGCCATAACTTCTACAAATGAGTCTAATTGAGCAAACTCAAGCTTGTTTGAAACAAGACAACGAGTAGCATCAAACAGCGATCGATTATAGTAAGAAGAGGCAGGGAGGTATGCTTAGCAAACAAAGGAGTGAAACCTCCAACCGAGAAGAACCGCATACCCTCCAACATCGAAAACATCATAGAAGATGCATGAGAACTCCGCTGATGAACTCGAGCTTGTCATAAAATGACCATAAGCTCCAAATCTCACAAGGAGAAGAACCAAACAAGAACCAAGAAACATGATGCAAGGATGCAATGGTTTGAGCTCTCAACTAACGATACGATCAAGCTACTCACTTGAGAGCCCCCTGATAGTACGGCTATCGATCCTATAACCCGGTCTTCCACAACTACCATGAGACCGTAAAATAGAAAACCTATCAAGGGCAAACCTTGCCTTGCACATGGTCCACTTGAGCTAGATGATGACGATCTTGACTCCCTCAAGTTGGACCACCCTTCTTGATTGCGTTGGCTCGAAGAAGACTAGTTGATTGCTCCCCCATAAGACTAGTTGATTGCTCCCCCATACTCCACTATGGGTGAGCCACTCTTCTGCACATCTTCACAAGTCCATTGTCACCACACTGGACGGCAAGCTTCAAGCATATGATCTCTTCGTGATGATTCAACTTGAGCTTGCACACCGCAACCTAACCCCACAAAGAACTCTCACGAAGACCATGAGTTAGTACACAAAGCGTAATGGACAATGCTTACCATACCATGGGATCACTTGATCCCTCTCAGTACATCTTCTACGCTTGTGAGTTGATCAACTTGATTCACTCTTGACTTAGTCTTGATCAACCTTGAATCTTTCCAACTCTCTTCCTTTGATGATGTCTTGAAGGTAAACATGAGTGATCACACAATCTTCTTCTTCAAGACATGCTTGCAATAAGCTCAACACTCACATGACCAATCTTTGGATAATTCCTTAATAGCACCTTGGTCAACACATAAACTCCTTGAAACCAACACATGGACTTCAAGAAATGCCTATGGACAAATCCTTCAAATATAACTCAATGCAACCATTAGTCCATAGAGAATGTCATCAATTACCAAAACCACACATGGGGGCACCGCATGTCCTTTCACTTGTCCTTTTTCTTGTCCGCAAAGCGAGAACCAGTTCGCCAACGCTAAAGTCTTGGCCCGCATTTCTCGCTTTGGTATCTTCGAGCCTGCTGTTGATAGAATGCGGAACGAGCCTTGGCGACGCCGCCCTCCTCCAATGTGTCCAAGCTGTCCCGCCGATCCAACTCGGCTTCTTTTCTTCGCATACGCGCACTCGAGGTGAGTCATGAATGATGTCGAGGGCAAAACTGCTTCGCACTGCATACCATAAAAATGGTGTGAATCCGTGGTACGGTTAGGCGTTGTCCGCAGCCCCGTAGTACGGAGTCGAAGCCTCTACCCAAAGGCGGTCGATTTCGTAAGGGACCGCACTAGTCCGGGTTTGATGCCGCCATTATGAGACCATTTGCTCATTCCACTTGACCGCTGGTTTGAGGATGATAGATCGAAGCGTAGTCGAGCTTGAGCTCATATTTTTGCACCATGATTTAACCTCGCGGCGTGAAGTTCGTGCTGCTATCGGTGATGATGCTGTGGGGACACCATAACGTGTACTACCCCGGATATAAAGTCTATCACTAGTCCGACTCTGCTTTTAACTGGCTTGGCCTCTATCCATTTGGTGAATTTATCCACCATGACCAATAGGTACCTTTGCTTGTGGGTTCCCTTTAAGTGGTCCAACCATGTCAAGCCCCTGCATCATGCGAATCACCAGGTAATTGGTATAGTTTTGAGGGCGTGGGTGGCATATGGCTCGATTAGCAAAGAGTCGACAACCGACGATCTTTGGACTAAGTCCCGGCATCCGCCGAGCTGCCGGCCAAGAAAATACTGACGGAATGCCTTTCCTACAAGGGCCCGAGCTGCGGCAGGTGTCCGCCTAGTCCGCATGAATTTCAGCCAGAGGGTTCGCCTTCCTCTTCGGAGATACACCTTGAAGGACTCGGTTGTGCTTTTCTTATAAAGTTCTCCTCATAGACCTTGTAGGCTTTTGATCACGGACAATGCAGCGAGCCTCATTTTGGTCTTCGAAGCTCCTGCCTAAGCAAGTAGGCGAGGAATGTTTCACCCACGGGCAATTACTGCCATTATGTCGTATGCGGAAGGTGTTATGTCATCGGCTGATCGCCGTTGGCGCGGCTTGTTCCAGATTTTAGTTCCGACCTCTTCCCATAGTACGGATGGCTTGAAGAGCCGCTCTAGGAAGATGTTAGAGGACAGCGCCGTGTTTGGCGCCAATGCGTACAAGACGCGGCCGCTTGGTTATTATCCCGTGACGGATGGAATTCAAGTCCTTCAAACCGGCTGACATTTTGAGGACAGCGCTATGATATGCTGCCATTTTCGATCTTTGGCGCCGAAGCCTCCGCTTATTTGGGATATTGCGAGGTCTGAATCCTCAAGCACCTCTAGGCGTTGAATGCCCATGGAGATTGCCATCCGAGACCGTAAAAGGGCCTCAGATTCGCCGCGCTTGTTAGAGTCCGTGTACATTATCTCAAGTACGATTGGACTGTGTTCTCCGGTCGGGACGCCAATACGACGCCAGCCCTCATCCGCTAACATTTTAGAGTCCGTCGGCGCATAATCCAATTGAGTATGCGCCAGATTCTTTAGGGAGTTCGGCTCGTCCATTCAGCGACAAAGTCAGCCAAAACTTGAGACTTGATAGTCACGAGGTTTGTAAGATATATCAAATGGTAAGAGCTCAATGGCCCATTTTGCAATCCCGCCTGCCGCGTCATGTTGTTTATAATGTCGCTATGGTACTTCAGAGGCCATCGTTATCGAACACTCTTGAAAGTAGTGTCGAGCTTCCGGATGCCATGAACACTGCGTATGCT
>JAHIAM010004233.1:0-26793 GCA_021605205.1 Aegilops longissima | reverse complement strand
AAATGTTGAGCTTGCTCGACATACTAATCTGTGCATCCACAACTCAGAAAATTATATGTTCCTTTGAGTTGTTCTCTTAGATGCCTTCTGACCTTCATCTATCAATTGATAGCCAAGGGTATGTGTGCATTTGTGTTCATCGATGCATTTTATCCTTGTGGTCCGTCAAGCCATTCTATTCCGGAATGACCAGGAGAAACAAACTCCAGTACCTCATCCATTTCTAGGATTGGGTCAAAGTAGTTGTATCCCGCAGATCAAAACGCCAATTCAGCTTTTGTTCTGTTCTACCTTGGAGTGTTACCATCTTTATGTCAAGAATGTCATGGAAATTGCACCTCCTCTTATGCATTCTTGATACAGTGATACTCTCGCTATCTTTATTCATTCCTCGGTTCCGTGTTGTTGTAACCGGAATGCCGACAAGTGAGTTGTGATGTGTGAAATCGATACTCCCAGCAACCTTGTTGCTTGATAGTGAATGGACAATATTCTCATTCTTAGCGTGTTGGTTATTAAACCATCATCCTAGGATTGATCGTGCTACCTAGTCCTTAGTTCTGGTGCACTCTTCGATCTATGAGTTAGGATCCTGTCAAGTCCTCACTCGTTCAATCATATCGTCTTGCCCTCAAAAGCAAGATTGTTCTCGAGCTTAGTAACATACCGTGGTTCGTGACTTTCCAAATATCTTCTTGGAAGTGTTACCGGTTGTTCCTCGATCGTTATGTTGAGCTCGTGATCAAGTTGGTTTCTTGTGAACCACCCTTCTCCAAGAATCTGTGTTGGATATCCCCGAGCTAGTTGGTTAAGCTAGACAACAACTTGGAGAGTTGGAAGATAAAAGCTTGTCCAACTTAGTTCGATCCAAAGGGATATTCTTGTGTAGTGTGTGTTGAAGAAGGATGATATCTTCATCGATTGGTCCTCGTGATCAGTTGTTGGATCTATTGTCTTACCAATTCTTTGACTTGAGTATGGGCCATTGTCAAGTCAAATCGTAACCAACGATATTCGTAATGTTGTCTTACTCGTGGTTGATCCTTCGAGCATACACCATTATATCTTTGGTCCGACCAATGCTATCACCGTGTTCACATGATGGTGGAAGTCCAAAGGATATGGAAATTCGATGAGTTGTCGTTGAGCCCATCAAGAGCATTTTGTCTCCCCATGAGTCATGTTGAACATCAACCTAGTGTTGGAAACTTGTGTAAGCATTTCTTCGTGTTTCGCTCATGAAGCATATGTTTGGATGAAAGTAGTGACTTTCTCTAGTTCATGTGCATTTGGTGTAAGTTGCCGCCATGAATTTGAGAAAGGTTTGTTTTGCTTCCTCTGAATCACTCCAAGTCAGTCATGCATGTGCTAAGTATTCTATGGTTTGATAGACTGATCATCTTCATTCCATATGTATTCCTAGCACACCAAGCCACTAATTGATTTGTTCAAGGAGAAGAAGTTTCTTCATAAGAGCTAATCATATGACTTATGTTAAACTCCGATATCCTCGATGATGGTTCCCAACCTGAACTCGGTAGTGTTTTATTATAAGACTACCATGTGGTCATGCTTGTCTAGGACAATGTGTTCACAGGTTTGTAGCAGAACCAGCTCATGTTTTGGAGCTTGCTATCGTAGTTCATATCCCGAGAATCTCGCAACGCCATCGCGTCAAATTGTGTTGCAACCTTTCCTTTTCAGACATACCAAGTCTGAAATATCCTAACACCAACCAGATCTGAATCTAAGGCGGATATGATGGTTGGAACATTCGAACAGTTGCATTTCGTTCCCAGCTTGCACCGTCCTTGTGAAAATACGGTCTTCTTAGCAATTCTTGTCCAGGGTTATCTTCAAAGTGGACTTACCCTAGGCCCCCTCCACCTCCGATGATAAGCAAAAATCATCCATTGCGTTGTCTTCAACAAGGTAGTCCACATCATCCATTCTAGTCCGGTGTACTATTCCTTTGCACTCCACCAAATGATCGCTAGAATTGCCTTTGGCTGGTATAAAGAGTTCCAATGATCTTGTATCAAAAGTAATTCTTTTTGCCACTTAAGGAATAGTTCTTGCGCCACCTTTCTCGAGGTGTCCCGTTACGGGATCATGGTAAATATTTTCTCGCCACCTTGACATCATCCACCATCTTCCTAAAGCGTGGAATTGTTGACCACTAATCAAACCTCGTTGTTGTTCCTCCATCCCCCTCGATGTATTTTGTGTCTCAACTCGAGATATGTCACCATCTCGGTCCGTGAGTTGATCATGTTTACTTGATCTTCATGAAGGTCGAATCATGTAGGGTTTCCCCTTCTTCCTGTTGTCGTGTCGAGTGAAGACCTCGGAAGCAAGGACGTCAAGACCAAGATGATGGAATGATTCAACATTTTCGAGAAGGGCAAATGGATCATGGAGATTGTGATAGTTGTGACCTCCCTTTTCCTCTTACCTCGCGTCTTGAATCTCGGGGCGAGATTCTTGTTTAGTGGGGGTGAGTTGTCACAGCCCTAGAATTGCTTGACATTAGTTGCATTAAGGCATTCATGTCATCATGTTAATTTCCATAAAAATTGAAATGGGGATTGTTGAAACCCTAGCACCAATTAAATTCTAATAGGTTCAAATAAAATCATTTTCAATAATCCCAAAATGCCCTGTGAAAATGTTCATGATTAATGGATAAAGGTGAAAGCCTCTTCCAAAAATGATGAACATATCTTATAGGTCATTCCTGGATTTTGAATTAAATCTTAAACCATTTGACTTTGGGCATTTAAACACTATAAATAATTTAAATGCTCAAATAATGTTGGAAGTATTTGTGGGCCATAGGAATAATCCAGAAAGTGCCCGTGAATATTTTCAGGATTTATAAAATTGATTTGGGTTTTAAACTGGATCAAAACAAACTGCAAAATAGAAAACAGAAATGGAAGAGAGAGAGAGAGATGCTCACTGACTTACACTGGCGCCACTTGGCCTGGCTGTCAGCGGCTCTGGCTGGCCCACCTGGCCAGCCCAGCCCACCACCGCCACCCTCCTGTCGCCTTCCTCCCCTCGCCAAGAGGGGGGGCGTGTCGACAAGGCTGCCGAGGCCTCCACCTCCTGCTTGCCGCTTCTCCTCTCGCTCGGCCAGCGCCACGGAGACGCCCAAGCCCTCGCTCTCCCCTCACTCTGCTCTCTCCTCGTCCTCTGCTCCCTCTCCGAGCACACCCGAGCGGCTTCGTCGCCGCTCGTCAACCCAAGGCCATCGACCACCCTCGCCTGCCACTAAGCCTAGGAGCTCCGCCGCGTGTCGGCCTTGCCCTCTCCATCGAGATACGCGACGCGGCGGAGGCCCTGCTTGCGTCACCACCGTCGCCGTCTTCACCGACGGGCACCGAGATCGCCGGCTTGATTCAGCGCGTCGAGCTTCCCGAGCCCGCTTATGGCTATCGCAACCGCGGTGAGGCCACGATCCTTTCCCCTAACCCCATGCTCGATTGCCTCCCTAACCGCCTAACCACCTTGCCGGGCGCCTCTCGCCCGGCTATGGCGCCCCAGCGCAGCCATAGCTGCTGAGCTCGCGTCCGAGCCCATAAGCACGCCAAGACACTCCCGAGCACGAGCACCCTTCGCCCTTCCTCTCGTGCACCGCAGCACCGTAGCCATCGTTGCCCGAACTCAGCGCCGCCTGGGCTCCACTCCGGCGAACCCCGCCACCCCGCACCTCCCGCTAGTCTCCTTAGATGCGCGCGAGCCCGGCGTCACGAGGACCCTCCGCCTCTCTTGGTCACCGGAGGAGGAAACCCTCCCTCCGCTGCCTCGGCTCCGCCGGCGACGAGCCGCGGTCAACTCCGGCGAGTTGACCCGGGTTGGCCTGGTTTGACCTCCCAAGGCCACCGACGATGGGCCCCCGACAATTTAGTTAGAATTAGCTTAACACTAATTAATCTAGGTTAGTTAGCTAATTAGTCATCGACTAGTGGGCCCCTGCCCCACAAACAACCTAGTTAAAATTAACTTAGGTTAAATAGCTGGGTTAAATAGTTGTGCCATCGACATGGGACCCACAGGTCAGGTTTGACCTGGGCGCCCAGTTGACCGCTGACGCCACATCGACGTCAGTCGACGCAGAATACCCTTTTATGGATTTAATTTAATTCAGGAAATTCGTAAAATACCCCAAACTTCTAAAATCATATAAATTCAACCGTAACTCGGATTGAAATAATTTATATATGAAAATGATCAGAAAAATATGAAGAATCTGTTTATGCCATGATCATGCATGTTTGAACAAGTTAACATCACTGAATAGGATGAATCATGATTAGGGTAACTTAGGAAATAGCATTTTGAGTTGGAATTCAACCTTGTTTGAATTCCACTCCAACTAACTTGGATTATTATTGCATTAGGTGAATTCAGTACCTTAACATGATCATGCATCATATATGTGCATTGCATTGATTGTGCTCTCTCTTGTTTGCCGGTAATTGTCCCCTCTCGATAGACGATGTACCGACGATGATTATTCGATGACACCGATGAAGAACTATTATCTTCGAAGTGCCGCAAGCAAAACCCCTTGTTCATTCCGATATAATCCCACTCTCTCTCCTGCTCTATTTTATTGCATTAGGACAACAACGACTCATGTGTTACTTGTCATGTAGCTGAACCCCTTGATCCTTTGCATGACCTGTCATTCCACAAGAATTAGATGAAACCCACTAGCATGAGTAGGAGTTGTTTGAGCCATGTTGTGCCTACTCATTTATGCTTGTTTGTCATGCCTGCTATCGCTTAGAGTTGAGTCGGTCGATTCATCGGGAATGAATTGGAATTGTTATGAACATGTCCTATTGTGTGTGAGCTAAGTGTGTGAACACGATTTGGTAAAGGTAGCGGTGAGAGGCCATGTAGGAGTACATGGTGGGTTGTCTCATTGCAGCCGTCCTCGTGAACTGAGTTCGTGTTTGTGATCCATGAAACAGTTACTACCACGCATTGGGATCCTTAATTGACCCTCTCGGCTTCTTAACCACCCTTGTCCTCATCCGGGAGTTGCAAGTAGTTTCGTGTTTGTAGCATGTTTGGGGGCACGCAACGCTGACCTTAGGGGTGGGTTGTGTTATGGTAGGCACCGTGGCCCTGTACCGAGTGCCCGCTTGGTATCTCGGGAACCCCGCACACATCGCTCGGGGCTGTATGGGAAACCTCGCCGGACTCCTCATGATGGAACCCGAATAGGCGATAAACCCGGACTAGGGACTTGAGTGTTTAGGTAGGCCGTGGCCGACACCCACGCTGGGCTTCCGCTGAAGGTTGCCGAGTACATGTCGTAAACGACGATAAGTGGTGAGAGCGTGAAGAAGTACACCCTGCAGGGTTAAATATGATCTATTCAATAGCCGTGTCCACGGAGAAGGACTTCGGGTTGCCTATATCAGTTCATAGACAAGTGAAAGTGGATACTCTAAAATGCGCAAGATAAGCGTGAGTGCTATGGATGGCGCTTCTCGTAGGGAGACGGAGCGGATCCATAGTGGTGTATTGATATGGTGAATATGTGGACTCGTGCGCCACCTCAAAAGAGTTACTTGCATTCGTAGTTCAGAATAGCCACCGAGTCAAAGCTGGCTTGCTGCAGTCAAACTCCACCACCCCCTTTTGATAATGATGCATATGTAGTTAGATCTGATGTAAGTCTTGCTGAGTACAATTGTACTCACGTTTGCTTATTTTATGTTTTGCAGAGAGACGTCAGTCTCGCTAGTAGTTCCACGTGGACTTCGACGTTTAGCTTGTTACCTCAGCTACGATCTTGTGCCTCGGCAGATCTGGTAGATAGTCGCTCATCAGCCTTTTTCATTTATAGTTGTCTCGTACTCGGACATGATTAGCTTCCGCTTGTGCTTTGACTTGTATGTTTCGAGTGTTGGGTCATGAGACCCATGTTTGTAATATCTCGCTCTTCGAGCCTAATGAATAATATCTGAGTCGTAGAGTTATGTTGTGATGCCACGTCAGATTTACACATATTGAGCATATTGTGTGTATGTTTGAAATGCTTGGTATGTGTGGATCCGACAAACTAGTTGTTTATCCTTGGCAGCCTCTCATATGGGGAAATGTAGTCCCGTGATTCCGAGCGATAGTAGTCCGCTACAGCCCGGTTCACGGAGTCCTGCTAGCCCAAAGACTACCGCTTGGACACTTGACTGCGGCATGTGTTTCACTTCGCCTATGTCCGTCCTTCGGGAAATGTCACGCGGTGTTATTCGAGTCCTGCCTAGCCTGCTACAGCCGGGATACCGGAGTCCTCATAGCCCAGGCTACAGCCCAATACATACGCTGATGACCGACATGCTCGATGTGATTCATGTATGCCTGTCCCCATGGGTTAGCGCCGCTTTGGTTCACGACTAGCCATGTCGGCCCGGGTTCTTTGTCATATGGATGCTAGCGACACTATCATATACGTGGGCCAAAAGACGCAAACGGTCCCGGGCCATGGTAAGGCGACACCCGTGGGAATACCGTGCGTGAGGCCGCAAAGTGATATGATGTGTTACCAGCTGGGTCGATGTGACTTAGGATCGGGGTCCTGACATTATGCCTGGTGTTTTGTTCCACTCTTACCGCCCTAGTTTCCGCCATATCGGTATTATGTTCCCGGATTTTGCGCCCCTAACGCGCGGTTGGGTGATTTATGGGGCCCCCTTGACGCTTCGCTTTGAATAAGACTCCTCCAAAGAAGGCCCAACATTGGTTTTACCATTTGCCTCACCTATGCCATTTTATTTCCCTTGGGTTTCGAGCCTGAGGGTCATCTTTATTTTAGCCCCGGGCCGTTCTCCTTCGAGTGCTGGTCCAAACCGAAGCGATGTCCGGCCCTGGCAAACCAGGGTCTATGCCAACCCGTCGCCTTGCTCATCTGGTGTGCCCGAGAACGAGATATGTGCAGCTCCTATCGGGATTTGTCGGCACATTCGGGCGGCTTTGCTGGTCTTGTTTTATTGCTGTCGAAATGTCTTGTAGCCGGATTCCGAGACTGATCGGGTCTTCCCAGGAGAAGGAATATCCTTCGTTGATCGCGAGAGCTTATCATGGGCTAAGTGGGACACCCCGCAGGGTATAAACTTTCGAGAGCCGTGCCCGCGGTTATGTGGCAGATGGGAATTTGTTAATATCCGGTTGTAGTAAACTTGAAGTAAACTCTTCTAAAATACACCAACTGTGTGCGTAACCGTGAGAGTCTCTTTTCGGGGTTGATCGAGAGGAGAACACGGTTTCTGTGTTATGTCTGACGTAAGTAGGAGTTCAGGATCACTTCTTGATCATTACTAGTTGACGACCGTTCCTTTGTTTCTCTTCTCGCTCTCATTTGCGTATGTTAGCCACCATATATGCTTAGTCGCTGCTGCAACCTCGCCACTTTACCCTTCCTTTCCCATTAAGCTTTGCTAGTCTTGATACCCATGGTAATGGGATTGCTGAGTCCTTGTGGCTCACAGATTACTACACCAACAGTTGCAGGTGCAGGTTATGCGATGATCATGACGCGAGAGCGATGCATGCTTGTTTTGGAGTTCTTCTTCTGCTTCTTCGATCAGGGGATAGGTTCTAGGTCGGCAGCCTGGGCTAGCAGGGTGGATTTTGTTTGAGTTTCTGTTTATGATTCGTCCGTAGTCGGATGTTGATCTTGTATGTTGTATTGTTGTATTGTTGTATTCATGTGTCAGTGTATGTCTTGGATGTATCCCCACTATTATGTAATGTTGATGTAATGATATCCACCTTGCAAAGCGTTTCAATATGCGGGTCTATCCTTGGTGGGACCTTCGAGTTCCTTTTGGATAGGGTCGCATATTGGGCGTGATATTCGGTCTCCCCGGGCACGGTGAGGACGCCACTGCTCCGTGGCATCTTCATGAGGTTGTACCCCGGGTGGGTTGCGGCCATGAATTTGGCCAATGCCGGATAGCCGAGGATGGCGTTGTAGGGGAGGCCGATGGGGGCGATGTCGAAGTCGACCAATTCCGTCGCGGAAGTTGTCGAGGTGCCAAGGTCACCGGCCGGATTTGCCCCGAGGAGTTGGATGACCCTCCTCCTATGCCCGAAAAGGCCGGCTGGGCAGCAGCCGCCCTCGGTATGCAGAGGAGGTTGAAGGCCTCACCGAGAGTACATTGAGGCCGGGCGCCGCCGTCGATGAGGGTCCCGTGACGGCGACCGGCAGATGGTAGGTGTGCGAGCAGCGAGCGCGCCCAACCGCCGAGTTGGCGGGTGGTCTTGAGAGTCGAAGGTCAGCCCGGCCGACGACCCCGTCCGCCCGAGGGAGCCCCGCCGCGGGAGGCGGCGCCGACCCGCGGACGAATGTCTTGACATGGCGGCCGGAGGGCGGCGCCGCGAGCCGCCGAGGAGGGCTGCAACGAGTGGAGAGGCTTGGCGCGAGGCGGGCGACCAGGAGCTGCGCGCCTCCCCATGAGGTCGCCGGGGAGCGCAGGGGCGGTGCTTGCTGCCCGTCCCCCACCGGGCCGATGGCGGTGTTGACGGCGGGTGACGGCGAACGACGAGGGCGCCCGCTGACGGGAGCGGCCCGGGCGACATGGGAGGTGAGGGCGGCTCGGCGCTTGGTGCGGGCCCGACGAGCATCGGACATGGTTGCGGTGACCGGGAAGAACGAGACGAAAGGCAGATTCCGGCGCACCCCTACCTGGCGCGCCAAATGTCGGATCACGGGTTCCGGCAGAACCTTAAGGTTCGAACTCTGGGGTGCGCACGGAGATCCAACCCTCCACCATCTCGTTCCTCGCCGAATCGCAGGGACCTAAACTACTAACAAGAACAACACAAGAGACGCAAGATTTATACTAGTTCGGGCCACCGTTGTGGTGTAATACCCTACTCTAGTTTGTGGTGTGTGGATTGCCTCTGGGGCTGACGAAGAACAGTAAAGGGAAGAACAGCCTCGCGAGGGTCTGTTCTTGGCGGGTGTGATGAACTGCTAAGTGGTGCCCCGTTGCTCTAGCTTGAGGAACGGGTTTCTCTCTCTCTCTCTCTAGGTTCCGAATGCTCGATCCGATCGTCCGCTATCCCTGAGTGTGGCTACCCCTATTTATAGGCGAAGGCCCTAGGCCTCTTCCCAAATATTGAGCGGGAAGGGCGCCAACAATTGGCCATTTTGAAGGGGAACAGCAGGTACACTTATCCTGACTAAAGTTGGTCCTCGCCTGCCAAAGGCTCACGTGATGACCTTTGCTTGGGCTCCACGATGACTGCATTCCAGCCGTTGGGGCTGGTCTTGGTCTTGTTGCACCGAAACGGATGCCTTTGCTTGATGCCCTTGCCTGCGCTTGCCCCCTTTGCACCAAAGAGGAAAGGAGGACGCTGCGCGGGCTGGCGCCCGACTGGCGCCCTTGGTCGTCATGGCTTACGTCACGGGCACCTCGCAAGGTACCCCGCCTTGAGTTCTCCGCCTCCTCATGAGCCAGCCTGACGAGGCCGCGCCTGAGGAAGCTCTTGGTCGTCCGCCTGCAGGCTTGGCCTCGCGAGGGTCTTGAGCTTGTGTTGATGAAGATGGGCCGCCCCGGCCTCCTTTGAGCCACGCCGCAGGCCGCAGCGAGCAAGTCTGGGACCCCTGCTCCCAGAACGCCGACAAGGATGACCCTCCAAAAGCAATGAAGCGCCAAATCGGCAAGCGCCGCCTAAATCCCGCCACAACAAAAACGGTGATTCCGACACGGAGATAATAACAGACCGGACAAGATCAAGACAACCCTCCAGCAGGACTCGGCGCGGGAGGGAGAAGCAAGTCCGCATTTACGGGCGCCAAAAGAGAGGTCGAGGACGATAATTACGCGCCTCCCTCCGAAGATGAGGCAAGCCTTGATGACGACGAATTTGTCGTGCCTGAGGATCCCGCCGAACAGGAGTGTTTCGAACGCTGGCTTATAGCCACGGCAAGCAGCCTCAAGAAAAAGCAGCAACAGCTTAGAGCTGACCAGGACCTGCTAGCTGACAGATGGACTGAAATCCTTGCAGCCGAAGAGTATGAACTCGAACGCCCCTCCAAAGGCTACCCCAAACGAAGGCCGTTGCTTCGATCAGAGGAGGAAGCACCCAAGTTAGCAGCAAGACGACATGGCAGATCGGCCACCCGTGTCGCGACTGCAGAAGCCTCTCGGCCCTCCGCCAAGCCACACCCCGACGCCAAAAAGTACCAAGGCACGGAAAACGCGCCGGACTTGCGAGATATATTGGAGGATAAGGCAAAACATACAAGATCGATCTCCACGGATCGCGGTGCCTAACGACGCAGATGATTACCGTCGCGCGGATACAAAGAAACCCGCCGGGCGAACACGATGAGACAAAGCTCATATGAGCTACGCCGTGATATAGCCCAATACTGAGGCGCCAAGACACCCACTATGCTTCACAGATGAAGTAATGGATCATCAAATCCCTGAGGGCTTCAAACCTGTAAACATCGAATCATACGATGGTACCACAGATCTAGCGGTCTGGATCAAGGACTATCTCCTCCATATCCACATGGCCCGCGGTGATGATCTACATGCCATCAAATACCTCCCACTCAAGCTTAAAGGACCTGCTCGGCATTGGCTCAACAGCTTGCCAGCAGAATCAATTGGTTGTTGGGAGGACATGGAAGCCGCATTCCTTGACTACTTCCAGGGCACATATGTGCGACCACCAGACACCGATGACCTTAGCGACATAATCCAGCAGCCAGAAGAATCGGCCAGACAATTCTGGACACGGTTCCTAACAAAGAAAAATCAAATCGTCGACTGTCCGGATGCAGAGGCCCTTGCAGCCTTCAAACATAACATCCGCGACGAGTGGCTTGCTCGGCACCTAGGACAGGAGAAGCCAAAATCCATGGCAGCCCTCACAACACTCATGAACCGCTTTGTGCGGAGAGGACAGCTGGCTAGCTCAAGCAACAACTTGGCCAAACATCCCGATAGTTCAATACCAAGGACAACAATGGCAGGTCGCGTCACAACAAGAATAAAGCGCCGCGTAACGGCGATAACATCAAGATACAGCCGCCAATGCCGGATTCGAGGCTCTAAACCCGTCACGGAAGAAGCCATTCAAAAGAAATACCGAGGACCGTCCAACTTGGACCGAATACTCGATCGCTTGTGCCAAATACATGGCACCCCGAAAATCAGTAATCACACCAACAGGGACTGTTGGGTGTTCAAGCAAGCGAGCAAGTTAAGTGCGAACTCAATGACAAGGGGCTGCATAGCGATGACGAGGAAGAGCCCCGCCACCGAACAATAGAGGATGTAGGGTTTTCCACGCAAGTGCGGACGATGAACATGATATACGCAATCCATATACCAAAAGGGAGCGGAAGCCTGCACTAAGGGCGATATGTGATGGAGCCAATCGCCCAAGTTCAACCCATGGTCTTCCCGCCCGATCACCTTCGATCAAGGGACCACCCGACTAGCATACGTCCACGGCGGTTTCGCCGCATTGGTTCTTGACCCAATTATCGACGGATTTCACCTAACCGAGTCCCGATGGACGGCGGCAGCAACCTGAACCTGCTTTATCGGGATACAGCAGTGCAAAATGGGCATAGACCCTCAAGGATTAAACCTACAAAACGACATTTAAAGGCGCCATACCGGTGTAGAGGCCAGTTGTACTGGCTCGCTTACACCGGCGGTCTTCGGATCCCCGGATAACTTCCGGCGAAGAGTTAATCTTCGACATCGTCCCATTCCGCAGATGGCTATCATGCATCGCTCGGACGAACCGCATTTGCAAAGTTCAATGCGGTGCCGCACCACGATACCTCAAGCTCAAGATGCCAGCCCTCGAGGAGTAATCATGGTCAATGGTAACACCGAACGCTCTCTCGAATGGAGGAGCACACGGCAGCCCTCGCGGCGGAGGTACAGAGCAGCCTCTCACAGCAACTCTCGAGTCCGCCATTAAGCGTCCCGGACACCGCTGCAGCCCGGAGTAACCTACAACAAGACCGCCTGCACGATTCAAGCACGCCAGAGTAATCCGCCCCAACCCCAGCCCTCGCGAAATTGCGGCTAGTGTTACGCGTACATAATTACGCTCTGGTGATACCTTGGGCATATGGGGTGGGACAAGACCACGGCACGCCAAGAATGCGGCTCGACCGCACCAGGGGCTCCCGATTGTGTCATTCTTTTACTTTTTCCTTTTTCTTCCTTTTTCTTACTTTCAGGACTCCATCTTTCAGAAGTCCTGTCCGGCACTAGAATCGCCGAACTCACGATGCAACAGCCAGGGAAGCAGAAAGCCACGTCGAGTATTCAGGTGGTCTCTATTACGAGCATTATACCTGTTTTACATACCATCCCGCAGCTTACCCCTGGAGGGGGACATGTTAGATAGTCCCATCCCTTGCTTATCGCACTATTTGTATCATTCTACTTTCATTGCAGTACCTTTTTGAATAAACAATACATAGCTCTTGCTTATTATTGCACTACTTCCTTTATCTATACACATGTTCATTCCATGACATGTTGCAACCGTACACTTTGGTACGGCCAATACACCAGGGGCTTAAGTATCCCATAATTATGGTGTGATAAGTCCGAACACTTTCACAAGTGCGGCACCCCTAACTTATAGCATTATATGAATCGGCTCTGAATCATGTCTTGGGTCAATAGTTGGGTTTGCCCGGCTCCCGTGTTTTGGTACCTTACGTTCCGTTATATCGGCTAAGGTAGCACCGGAGAACCATCGTGATTGTGCCCCAGCTTGAGCTGGGTCGAGCACCTCGGAGGAAAGCTAAAACTGATCGTCATGATAGGGCGAGAGCCGCCGCTGTTCGAGAGGTTTTTTCGGTCCCTAAAGACTTATGCCGCTTAGAGCGAGGAACCGAATTGTCCGCCAAGGCGTGGATAGCGCCCGAACTCGGTCTTCCGAATACTAGGGGCTTCACGAAATTTAAAATTATAGAATTCTATGGCTAAGTGAGAGTGTTCAAGCATTATAAGTCCGGTTGCCTTGTTCGCTGTGTTGAGCGCCTCCTAGATGGACCCAAGAATGGGAACAAGAGTGCTCAAGTTTATCCCAACACCCCAACACTGTGGCATGGGGGCTGAAGCCAACGACTTGCCATCTCTCAAATTTGATAAACGGCCGCATGAAGGTAATATTTTAAATTAGCAAGCGTTGCTTAGTGCATATGAACAAGTTTTCAGCGTCAGGGATAACAAATGCGAGCCTATTCAAAAATTACATCTTTGGAGCACTCATCCGCTATTCGGTGGGCACCTTCAGAGGCCCTCATAGTACATTTCGGGCGCGATGCTCCTTGCCCTTCGGTGGCCGGTCCGTCACAAGCTTCTCCGCATCCAGCTTGCCCCAAGGCACTTTAGCACGGGCAAGGGCCCGACGGACACCTTCAATGCAGACGGAGCGCTTGATGACTTCAATCCGTGGACAGCATCCACCACCGCTGCACCAAGCCAAGTAGCTCCGGGCATGGCCTCCAATGGCCACAGCCGCTTATAAGGCCCTTCATGGCCTGTTCGGCGACCTTGTGGAGCTCGACCAGCTGCTTCAGCTGGTCGCTCGGCACGGATGTCCGCCTCACCATACCGAGACCGAACACCTTTTCCGTCGAGCTCCCTCCTTGGCGCAGAGAATGCGGCAACAGAATGCACACACTGAGGCAAATCTGCGAATGCGCCTCGAGAGTCTCGAATCTGGGTAAGTAATAGGTAATTCACTTTCACATGCTTGCTTTGCATAAAGAATGCCTTACCCGCCGCTATCTTCTTTAACGACTCAATTTCTTGAGGGCTTTTTGGGCCTCGGCCTTAGCAGCTTTGGCACTCTCAAGAGCCGAGGCGAGCTCGGACTCTCGAGTCTTCGAGTCACGCTCCAAACTCTCGTGTTTTTCCACGAGAGCTTGGAGCTCCTGTCGTACCTTGGCCAGCTACGCCTCCCCTTCTCTCGCTCGGTGCGCTCCACACCGCTTTGTTTCGGCCACGACACCGCTTCATTCTGTGGTCGCCACCTGCTCGCGGGCCCCTGCAGATCCATGTTATTCCTGTTATCTTTGCAACCAAACCTTTCTATATGGTATTTCTTTAATAAGGTACTACGACCTTCCTTGTCCTCGAGCTGCTTCTTGGCTTGGCCGAGCTTGTTCTCGGACCGCCGAGGCTCTTCTTTAACGATCGACCTCCAGCAAGGCGGGCAGAGGTCAAGCAATACAGCCTGCATTCCCATATTGACATACTTATGTTAGACTCCTGCGATATCTTTTAGATCCTTAGTCCGCTTTTCTTTCCGAACACCGAACTAAGCATCGAGGGCTACTGCCTATACGGTAATATTTTTACATATTCTAAACTTACCTCAAAGCCCATTAGAAGGCTGGTACAGGTTTCGGTCAGCCCGCTCTTGGCGGACTGAACTATCCGGATGACCGCACTCATAACAGTGCGGTGCTCCTCCTTGATGGAGGCGCCGTTGAGCGCCTCTAGTAAGCTATCCGGTGCCTCCGGTTGGACGGAGGACACCGGCGTCTTACCCTTCTTGCGAAGGGACCGCCTGCCGGACTCCGGAACCGCTGAAGGTTCTGGCATGGAGTTCGGACAAGGGTCGGTCTTAGAGCCCCTGGGGGTCTTGCCCCCCATGTGCCTGGAGTCCGGGAGGTTGCCTTGTGGCACCTCCTGCGCCACCTCCTCTTTACCAAGCCCCTTGGGGCCCACCGCCGGCGTCTGTCATGGCGTGAGGCGCAGGAGGCGGTCGAAGCGGCACTCTCCATTTCCGACGAGCCCAGGGACCCGCTTGATGAATCGGCGAACTCGCCCTTGGGCGGGCTACACGATTGTTCGACATTAGAGAACACTCTGCAATAATAAGAAGCCATGGATATCCGGACACTTACGATCTCGCCAGGGGCTTGGCCCTTGTAGGCCAATCCTCCTCGTCGTCGTCGACGTTGGTGGAGAAGTCCGGAGGAAGGGTTCTTCCTTCTTGACCCTCCGGCCTCCCGGTTGGGGTGGCCTTCCTTTCCTCTCCTCTTCACTGGGAGAAGCTTCTTATTCCTCCTCCTCGCCTTCGAGAAGATTCGCTTCAGAATCGACAGCACTGGCGCCGGAGCTCCTTCGAGTTCCCGTGGCCTCCTTCTTAGCCTTCTTCTCCGGCACCACATGGGTACGGAACCAGCAGCCCGTCAATCAAGGCGTCGGCTGGGTCTTCGGCAAAGGAGCCGGACAGGTTAATCTGTCCGGACGCCTTCAGCCAGTCCTGTCAAAGATTAGGGAGTTTTAGATCCCACATAGAGTCAATCTATGAAAAAAGAGTCCCATAAAGGGTAAAATAACTTACCTCGCCGGCTTGATGCCGCGAGCTGTATCCGCGATCTTTGTTGGCGGATGCGGGGCTTCGCGCCTTGAACAACACCTTCGAGGCATCTTCGTGCGTAGTGTCAAGAGCCGGCTCAAGGTTCGTGTCTTGTGCCGGATCGAACTCCCACAAATTGAAGGCCCGTTGTTGGCATGGGAGAATCCGCGGATGAGCATCACTGGATTACGCCGACAAGCCCGAGATTCTTGTCCACTAGGTTTTGGACGCATGTTTGGAGTCCGATAGCTCATTCAATTCCCCCACGCCAGCCCGTCTCTTTCCATGATGAGAGCCGTGTGGGAAGCCAGATCTGAATTGGGGCCGCCACCCATTCAGGGTCGCGTGGCTCGGTGATGTAGAACCACCCGATTGCCACCCCTTTATTGTCTCCACAAAGGAGCCCTCGAGCCAAAGGACTTTGGCCATCTTGCCAACCATGGCGCCTCCGCACTCCGCTTGACGGTCGCCCACAACCTTCGGCCTGACATTAAAGGTCTTCAGCCATAGGCCGAAGTGGGGCTGGATGCAGAGGAAGGCCTCGCACACGACGATAAACACCGAGATGTTGAGGACGAAATTCGGGGCCAGGTCGTGGAAGTCCAGGCCGTAGTAGAACATGAGCCCCCGGACAAATGGGTGAAGTGGAAAACCTAGTCCGCGGAGGAAGCGGGGGAGAAACACCACCCTCTCATGGGGCCTGGGGGTTGGAATGAGCTGCCCCGCGTCGGGCAGCCTGTGCGCGATATCGCCGGACAAGTATCCGGCCTCCCGCAGTCTTGTGATGTGCCCCTCCGTGACGGAGGAGGCCATCCACCTGCCTCCCGCTCCTGACATGGTTGGAGAAGGTTGAGGTGGGATGTGCGGACTTGAGCGCTGGAGCTCGAAAAGGGAAATGAAGGAGCAAAGGAGGAAGAAGGCGTAGGTGAAAAGGTGGATCCTTATCCCCTTATATGGACGGACGGAGCTATGCGTCCCCCACCAGCCTAGTAAAACTCGCTTATCTCCCAAGCGTCGTAATCAATGGCGCGGATGGGTTACCCACGTCCGTATTGATGAGAATCCCGGAATAAGGGAGCATGATCTATGCTTTGATAAGACGTGCCAAGGAAACCGCCTCGCTAAACGCGCTAAGGTGGAATGATAAAAAAACGATTCATATAAAGGCCTGGCCGGGGTGTGATGTCACGCCGTAGAATACGTCAGCAGATCTGTGCAAAAATTATTCTCTCTACGGTGTTATGTGGAACTTGTTTTGCAGAGCCGGACACTATCCTGGTGTTCAAAACCTTCTATGAAGTATTCAGAGGAGGAACCCGCCTTGCAATGCCGAAGACAATATGCACGCCGAACTCGTGGTCATTGAATCCTGGTTCAGGGGCTACTGAGGGAGTCCCGGACTAGGGGGTGTCCGGATAGCCGGACTATCGTCACGGCCGGACTCCAAGACTATGAAGATACAAGATTGAAGACTTCGTCCCGTGTCCGGATGGGACTTTCCTTGGCGTGGAAGGCAAGCTTGGCGATACGGATATGTAGATCTCCTACCATTGTAACCGACTCTGTGTAACCCTAACCTATCCGTGTCTATATAAACCGGAGGGTTTTAGTCCATAGGACGAACAACAATCATACCATAGGCTAGCTTCTAGGGTTTAGCCTCCTTGATCTCGTGGTAGATCTACTCTTGTACTACCCATATCATCAATATTAATCAAGCAGGAGTAGGGTATTACCTCCATCGAGAGGGCCCGAACCTGGGTAAAAACATTGTGTCCCTTGTCTCCTGTTACCATCCGCCTAGACGCACAGTTCGGGACCCCCTACCCGAGATCCGCCGGTTTTGACACCGACACCACGTCTCCCGTTTCTTTGGCCGAGACTCCCATGCCGGCAGCCGCACCATGCAAGCAGCGACAGAAGCCGGGTGCGCGGAGAGCGACGAGTCGGTGGCCAGCGCCTCCGCGTCTGCCGCCATCATCAAGGAGAAGTAGAACATGGGAGGCCGCCGCTTGTCCCATGAAGGCCACCATGAGGCGACGCAGCGCATACAGCAGGTGTCTTGCCGGATCCTTTTGTTGCGAGGACCTCGTCGACCCCGCATGGGCTCCACGGAAGTGGTCAATGTTAGGATGAACTTGAGCGGGTTTCGGCCATGGCGAAGTAGTGGTCGGTGATGAACTCGAACCGGTGCCGGCCACCATCATCTTCGGCACCAGCCAATGGTATCAATTGGGCAGTGGGGAAGCGAGCCGTCCTTTGCGCTGAAGCATATACCTCCGGGGCTCCCGGCAGTCCGGTGATCGTGCTGCCGGACATGAGGAACACAAATCGATCGGCGGGCGACCATTTAGACCATGTATTATATACCTGTGCTGTCCAGAACTAGCACCGCGTAGTTCATTTGAATGTAATGAAATCCGTCATGTTTGTGTGAAAATCCGGTATTTTATATGATTTCCGTCGTTCTTTATATGAAATACTCCGTGGTTGCGTGAATGAGTATCGGTTTGTCACGTGTTTGCATGAATTTCGTCCGGTTGGTTGAGTTGTTGTCATAATGTGTGCGGCTACGGTTGGATGGCGAATTTATGGTCGCCGGTCGGTCTGCTGCGGGCGGCTCGGGCGTGTTGTGGGACAAAAACACAGCTCGTGCGAAGCTCGCTCCAACATGCGCTACTGGAGGATGCATGACAGCATGAGCACCCGAGCTGCTCGCTCATCGGTGGCAAAGGCACCGGTGGACAAAAGGGTCGCCAATATTTTGGCTACCCCGGCAAGATCCAAACAGCCCCTCCCAACAGATTCAAATCCTCGCTCGCCGTGGAATTTTGCCATGTGTTGTTTTCATGGACTAGCAAGATGCCCGTGCATTGCACGGAACATCAAGATGCATTTTTTTACAAACTCTCGCATGCAAGCAAGGGATAATTAATGTCCTCCTTTGCTAGTACCACGAGGTAAACACCATTAATATTGCATCGATTAGTGTTAGTGGCCTTGTAGATCTACAAATTGTAATTTTGATAGTGGCCCCTTGTATATAAAAATGGAGGGAGAAATATGAGAGATAAGGTGAGGAGGAGTGGGGCGTGGTGCCGTGGTGGTGACTGGTGGTCGGACTGGGCGGAGGCATGGGGATGGACGGCGCATTATGTCTAGGTTTGTATCTCTCTCACACACACCCACGTAGGTGGGGGACGTGCACGAAGAGAAGAGGTGCACGCACGGCACACGTACTCCCGTCTCTTTCCCAACCACACCCGCGCGGGTACACGGTGGAGCTCATTTCTGTACGAAAAAGGCAGCCCATGTGGTAATTTGGCACGTGTACTGGTTGTCCACTTGGTGGAGGGAGGATCGTCTACCACGGGTGAACAAACAAATTGCGACTTGACGCGTTATGTTAAATTAAAAAGAGGCAAACCATGTGGGGCCTACCTTAGAGGCAAGGCTCTATACACCGGAGTACTTTTGATGTGTCCTGTCAACTCATGAACGAGGAGAAACTTGCTTAGTCACGCGTCTCCCCGCCCACAGGCACGGTGGCTCGCAGGATGAGGTGAAGCTGAATACTCTCAGACGCCTTCGCCCGCTCACTCGCCCACGCGCGCGGTGGCTCGCAGCACGATGAGAAAATTTTACTACTCCCTCCGTTTATTCCTCGTCCCTACTACGTACTTTAGTTAGTACTCCCTCTATTTACTTATAAAAGGCCACTATAAAAAATATACATTTTGCATCTATACAAGGCCACAAATAGTAATCGAGACAAAAGTTACTACTCCCTCCTTTCCAGTTTATGGCTCAATTTCAAAATCTCTGCAACCAAGGTAGACGGTGAGTGGTCGAATTAATTTCGTAGTTTGCACATTATGCTCGTTTTTCTCAAGAAGTTATGTTTACCGAGGCATTAATTAGAACGAATGCATGAATGACCACTAAATTTCCATGAACTTGTACATGTATTGGTTAGTTTCCTCTTGACACTGCTTGCGTCGGGTGATCTAACGCACCTCGAAATCCAACATGTAATGGTACTACTACTAGTATAGTACTAGAATTGAGACTTATCAAATGGAAAACGAATGTTTTTAGATGAGCCCTATAAACCCTAGTGGGTACGCATCTCAAAAAACAGATTTTTCCAAAACTAAGTCGCCCCTTTCATGAATTCTGTAGTATACCTCCGTCGACGCCCCTTTCATGAATTCTGTACTTCCGTCACCGACATGTGGGACATATAGCAACCGGTCGACGTGTCAAGCACCAAATAACAGTGCAGAACAGCAGGGGGACGCACCCCACTCATCGCCCAAAGTTAGTAATGAGCAATGAGACGCCAAATCACAATGCCACACCTTCCCAGACGGACGAAGCAACCATTATTTCACACTTCGTTCGACATCATCTCAAACCACGTACTAGTATTGCTTCGCCTCAAGAGGGACACGCATCGCCTTGGTACATCATGACACGTGGGACCGCATGACAGGCCATGCTCCCCCGCCGATCGCTGGGTAAAATCACCTCATTTTTACTATACTTCCTCCGGATCGGTTTACTACATGGCATGCACGTCGTTCTAGGTTGAGAATTTAACTGGCTATATATATATATGTGATGAACAGTACGCTAGCCTTTTAAAAAATGTATACTTTTGTACAGTAGTACTCCACTATCGATGGATTGCGCCATGGAGCAAAAATTGAAATTTTAAAAAAAGGTGGTACATATAGAGAGCGCTCATCGCCAAATTATGCATATAGTACTACTAAAAATGCTAGTACATGCTTAATTGGGGTGCTAAATTCTATTAAAGAAATACTAGTACTAGTATGTACATACTGAAGAGTTAAAGTAACGAGAAGAAACATAACATAGTTCTGCTGGGGCTCAAAGACAACACACCCCTCAAATTAAACTAAGCACACCTAAAATTAAACTATGCAACTAATCCGTAGACACTGCATTAGAAGTTTAGAACCGCCATGAGCAACGACATCGCCACCTTACTCGAGTCCTCGTCCACGCCCTCGACTTCGCCCTTGTCCCTCTTCCTCTTGGCCGATACTTCTTTGCTTGAACCACCAACTTGGCTGTTGCTCTTCATCCAACCCTTGTAGATATTGAAACAAAGGTAGCCATCCATTGCAGCGTAGTGGATGTGGTCTATATCTAGTACATTCCGCTGCCATGCATGACGATGAAACGTGTAATGAGGTTTCTCCAGTTTATGGTACGAAGGATGAACCATGGCTCCTACCAGGGTCAGCATTGAGGGCTGACGAGAGGGCACCAGCCATTCTTCTGGAGGTCGAAGGGGTTGCCTACAACGAGGCCTATCCGACGCAGGACTTCTTTGTCGTTCTTAAAGTCTACAGTAACAAATTTGACTGTTTTGTCCTCGAGGAAGTTCTTAAAATCCTGGCACTCAACGTCGGCATGGCATATGTGGTAGACCAAGCAAACGTTATGTACGCAAACCTGGATCACGGCGGGCTTCTTCCTCTCTTCGTCCTTTAGATCCTTCTCTTGTCCCACGACTGTGGTGTACTCAACATCTAGCCCAGCGACCCACTCATCATGTGAGTTTTTGAACATGCGTCTGAAGCAAGAAAGGCATCCTTTCACCGTCGCGGAAGTACGGGTGTAGATGACGTCGAACTCATCGCCGGTGATGGTTCTAACCTTGTACTCACCGCCGATCGGGGAGATTTGGGACGCCATGGATTTGGGAGGAGGGTTAGGATTAGTGGAACTGATGTAATGTGAATGGACGGGACGACTAAGAGCAAACCACCGTAGTATTAAAGGACGTGCGGGAAATAGTAGGAGCGAACTGCCAGCGTACGAACGACAGGGTAGTGGCTTTCCATTCTCCCATGATACGGGCTTCCGAGAGCCCTTGGATCTGAGATCGAACGGTCTAGACCTATGGGTGAATATCCTATCCTGGAGGGTTATTCTTAAAATTTTCAGCAACTTAGCATGCGACCGTTTGATCTCAGATCCAAGGGCTGCCAGCAGCCCGTATCATGGTCGTGCCTATCATGACCGTCGCGTCGCTCGCTTGGTCGCGCCTTGGAGATTTAACACGTATGCTAGGCTATCCGATGTTGGCATGTCATACATAGTCATCACTTAGTCACTCATACTACAACAAGGTTGGCTATAAGTGTATTTTTTACTCCTCTCTATCTTTTTCTTCAGATTTCTCTCCGTCCCATAATATAAGAACGCTTTTGACACTAGCTAGTGTAGTGTCAAAACGTTCTTATATAATGGGACATGTGAGTACTAGTATTTATTGCATTTGCCAAGGAGTGACCTCTTCCAATGAAATGGTGTTGCTAAGTTTGCTTCATTTAATTAGCTATAGACTCAAAATTGTCTTTTCACCTAGGTACACACGCTTAGCACCGCTTTCTTCCTTGGGTCACCAAACTAGTCTCTCTCTTCTGATTAACTTGCCACATCGACTTTATGCCTATGTGGCAAGCTTAAGCACCTGTAGGAGCAAGTAAGTACAATAGTGCGCTTTACATGGCATTTTTGCATATGTGGAGGAAAGAGAGGCAAGGAAAAGTGGAGAAGTGGGCTCTCATGCAAGAGCCAGCCTCTACTACTACATGGTGGAGCATTGGGAGAGGCACCTGTATGGAGGTGGTCAGAATCGGAGACTCACGCCGGTCGTGCGCCAGAGTTAAAATGATAATGGCAAGTCAAATCACGGGCCCCACCTGTCCAGAAGAACTCATTGTCAAATCACACAGCCCTCGCTTGCAGCAGCCTACTCCCTCGTCTTCTCGTGTCTCTGTCGAACTGACTAGGCGGAACTGCCCCGCCTACCGCGCAGGAAAAGCCCCGCCCTCGACTTTTAAATACAACTACTCCCTCCGTCGGATGCGTTTGGTTGAAGGTATCGTATGAATGGGACCATTCAATTTTTTTGGGATTGAACCATTCAATGCATGTGTTTGGCTGAATATAAGAGATGAGCTAATTATTTAAGATGGGACCACCAGTCATGCTCACATAGTCATGCATGCAAAGGGTGGCCATTTGATTCGACCGATTTAGTTGGGTGGAATGGTTCAGCATCTTCAAGGCATATTCTCTTTTTTTTGTCTCGAACCATTCATGTGCTTTATAACCAAACATGTCTATTTTCTGAACGATCCCAACCCATTCATGACCACCCTTGCAACCAAACGCATGTCATCTTATGAAAACCAAATAATCCCACAATACTAAGGCGCGGTGCATTAACTTCTACCTCATTTCTTGTTTCTTCACATATCAACCAATAAGAATCCAATGATATACTTTTTGTGACATAGTAACTCATATTTAGTTAGTCAAATGGATGACCTAGAACTACGTGCAGGCCCTATAAACCGAGACGCCTACAAATAAAAAACCGAGACGGAGAGGGTAGTTCAGCACGTATCTTTTTAGATCAATATAGTCGGATTCACCAAGGAGCAAAACCAAGTGGTAGGCTGCTCCCTGTCGTGTTGGCGAGAAAACTCAAGCAGGGTCGATCCGCATACGAAATGGCAACACACTTAACATGACCCCTTTGGCAGACATGTGGCTCATCCACCATCTTGTTCCACGTGCGATGCACCAAATTACAGTTCGAGCAGCGGTTGGAATTGGAGGCACCCGGTCGTAAGCGCCACAAGAGTAGAAAATGAGCGATGAGGGGTCAAATCACAAAGCCCCACCTTTCCGCATTAAGTCGGATGGACGAAGCAACCATCATTTCACTCTAGCGCAAGAGCATAAAGAAAAGAGAAAACAATGATGTGTGCGGCAGCTACCTAGGGCACCCTAGGTAGGGGTCTCCACTACAGATCCTTTTTTTGAAAGCGCCCACTACAAATCGGCTTCTCCTCGCCCTCTTGAAGAAAACCGATGATGAGTGTGGTGGTAGGGTTTGTAGGAGTACTATAGCGTGCGGGGCCACGTCGTAGTAAACGGGTTCGAGTCGACGCCTTAAATATGTGTGGGCCCCTTGGTTTTACAGGAACGAGGCATCATTTTGGGTTCGGGGACCAGTGGAGATATAGCACGTATAAAAAATTGTGGACGTAGGTTCGACCGAAAGGCAATGATGCATGGGCCCTGCATTTTGATATACCCGGGGCCTCGTGAAATTTGCTACTCTACTCAAAACTAGTAAGGTACACATGTATTGAACACATGAGATTTCGAAACCAAATTATGAGTAAATACACACTATAGCATGTAAAGCTTTGAGTCATATATGCATGATGTAGATGTTCGTTTAGTTCTTATAGTTCATCTCATTCAAAATCAATTAGTTTTATAAAATGTTAAGATTCATGGGGTTGTGCATTGTAAATCATAAAGTAAAAAACAAATAATGGCAATTCATTTAGAAAAAATAATCAATTATGATACATAAGATTCTAGAACAAAGGAGAAGTGCTTGTGTTTTGAGGTTTGTGCATTATGCTTAAGTTCAACCATGGAGTCTTCTAAATTGTACATGTGGCAGATCTGGTGGAATGTTGATGATATCCAACGGCCAAGAGTGCTCGGATTTGCCCATCTCTGCCTTGTCGGGTTAGCTTCATCCAGCGACCATCTTTCAAAGTTATTGGCACACTATATAGTTCTTGTGCCATAGTTGCATGTTTTGGAAAAAAGCTACTAGTGGGTTGTACTATCTATTTAGGAATAGAAGATGCATACGTGGAAGTTGTAGGAAAGAGATGACATGGAGCATCTCAATTCCTATGAGTAGGGATTGGAAAAGAGATGTCATTTGGTTCACATCATAGGAACTTTTCTATTGAATCTAGAGATGACATGTATCTCAATTCCTATGAGGAGGGATTAGTAAAGAGATGTAATTTGGTTCATATCATAGGAACTTTTCTATTGAATATACGCTAATGTTTATTTTCCTTTGAAATTAAGGGAGTATAGGAATCCATTCATATGAACCAAGTGGCTCTAAAGCTATAGAAATGATATCATGTTTATTTCCTTTGAAATGTAGAGTATATGAATCTATTCCTATGAACCAATTGGCTCTAAAGGAAAAAAATCCTATAAAAATCATATCATATAGAGTTCCTATGATATTCCTCGACACTAAAGGATGGTTGAAATTGCTTGATACGATGGTCTTTCTTTGTAGACTCCTCACCCATCTTTATAGTTACCTATCGAAGATGAATGAAATGATATATACAGGGTATTCTACATGTGCAATTTGGTACATGAAAACTCGGTAAAAGTTTGCGAGGTTCTAATTTTCAATAAAGCTATATGCACTGCATTTCAGAATGCAGGGAGCATATGACAGTTGCTAACACTCACATGGAAGATTTGTGTGTAGGAGGAGTGGCTGTTCTGTTAAATGACATGGCAAAACTGACACTGTCGGATGCCGATCTAACGGTTCTTCGGGCGTTAAATCGGAAAAGGCTTGTGGCTAACGCTTGTCGGATAATGATTTACGGACACATGCATTGCATTGATACGTGCCCCCTCTCTCTCACACACACGCACCCTCACGAGTCACGACTCTCCCGAGTCCTCTCAGACTCGCACGTCGCACCCATCCTCTATCTGCGGTAGACGTCACGCACATATGTGCTCTTCACACCCTACCCTCGTAACTTCTAAAAACAAAAGACGGCACGCACATTTTATTTTAGCTCACACGTCACACACTTATACTATTACTCTTGCGCGAACGTTCTTTGGGCATAGTATATATTGTACTCTCACGAAGAGAAGCGGTGCACGACGCACTAGTTCTCTCACACCCACTCATGGTACACGTGGGGCGCATTTTTTGAAGCGGTACAACAAAATCACTCCACTATATATAAAAGCAGGAGCCTTAGCGCTTGCTTTACTAGGGTTCCTCTCGTTCACTCTCTCATGCTCTCCAGATCTAAGCAAGACATAGGTGGCCACACTCTCTCTCGGCTCACGGCTGGTCACAAATCCGGCCGGACAACCTCGACCGGGCAGGGGTGTAGGTGCATCGTTCACGCTTGTCGTCGGCGGCGAGGGAGGAGACCAACGGCTGCCAAGGCCCCGATCGGGCGGCCGTGCCGTTCTCTCCGAGAGCGCGCGGCTCGGGAGGGCCTCCGACCCTTCTTCCTCCTCATGTATTGTGGCCAAGATCGGCCTCCCGACGCCGTCTTTGCCACATGCCGACCCTCGGTATATATTCCTTCGAAACCTGCCTTGCTCTACTACCCCAGCTCTTCCCCCTTCGTGTGGATCCTTTTCTACTTCCGTCCGCTGTTACAAAGCCACCTAGACTTCTACTATTATTAGAAGTAAAGCTAGTTCATACAGTGAACTCAAAGCGTTGGTTCAAACAGGGAAGAAAGTGGGAAAGCTGTAGCATGAATCTAGGACTTGGTTCTAAGAGGAAACGGGGGAAAGTAGTAATATGTGTCACTGTTTAAATAACCGTATTTCATATTTGCGCAAACAGGGATGTCTGTCTCCATATCGTTTCGGGATGTCTGTCTCCGTATCGTTTCTATCCGCACAATCAAAAGCACACACCTCAGTTTTAGTACAACTGCAAGAAAATGAGATGGCTATCCTCGTTGCCGTCGCCTAACCTCCCGTCTTCAAGGTATCCCTACATTGGTAGTAACTAAGGTAGAATGACCAACGAATCTAAAAGAAGCTGATTCGACGTTTTACTTCCTGATTGCGATTGCAGGACGAGCGAAAACAACTGCATCCTAGTCCGGAATGCACTTTCTACCAGTTCATCCATGGACCGAGGACTAGCTGGCACGGCTGCACGGCGGTTTTTTGGACAGGTGCGCGGACAAGAGGCATTGTGGTCTGCTTATTTCTGCAAATAGCGGTGCTTAAATTTAGTGGAATGCACAAGCATTTCAGCTGGTCAGTACACTGCATGGTTCAGTTCAGCATTCCAGCTGAGACCACAATTATAACTGGTTATTCTGGAATGAGAGAACCTAACCCTGAATGGTGGCAACAAGAAAAACCAGAGTGAACTCCAGGAAATTTAAGCCTGCCGGTAGGCCCTTTGCTCAGAGAAGCCTTGCTTGTTTTTTCCTGATTTGTAAACCTTCTCACAACTTTGTCTTTTGCTGTGAACTAGTATATGTTTGTTATGTTCTATGAATCATTGAGATGTATAAAATTGCTTAACTTATGCTTTTCAAGATTTTTATGAAGACGAGTTTAATTGTGAGTGTTCCACATGAGCGCTGGACTAGCGTGTGAACGTTTGGAATTTATTACATTGTGGCCTCAATTAACTGCATGAACCACTGTAACAAGATACATAGTAGTTGCTTATATGTCAAAGAGCAGATTGTTGATTGTTAGCTGGTCGATAGCCTAGTGTTGAAG
>JAHIAM010004232.1:0-33012 GCA_021605205.1 Aegilops longissima | reverse complement strand
AAGAAGATGGTGGTGATGTTAACTTAGTTGATGGTATAGATTCTCCCTTAATTTGCGCTTGAGCACGGAATTTTGGTCCCCGAATCATCAATCTCCACACCTGTGGTTAATATCTTTTGCATAAGTCCTGCTTATTTTCTCTGCAAGAGACGTAAAAGGATAAACTCGATCTTTTGGTTTCTTTACCCTATCGGGAGACTTGACTTTGAACTCCACATGCATGTCCCCTGTGTTGAGGTAATGGGGCTTCACCTTCATCTCGAGCTCGTCTCCTCCTTCCCTTGTTCATAGTCCTCTTCCTCCATGGTCCAACCATCGTGCTCCACATCTCCATAGACCTTAGGGATTTGCTAGGTAATCATCCACATAGCTTTCTCCTTCCGAATCTCGGGATGACATGTTGATCTAATCAAAAGAGGGACAGCTCAAACAAGAACAGAGGATATTTATGTGATACAGAGTCAAAACCTCCGGAGAATATATAATGAATTTTTACCCACCAAAATACATATCATGCAGTTAGTCTGAGTCCTGGCACATTAGAAGGTGCCCACGAGGTAGGGGGCGCACCTGTGGGGTAGGGTGCGCCCACCCTCGTAGGGCCCTCGTGTCCTTCCTGGACTGCTACTTATTTTTCTATTTTTCTAAATATTCCAAAACGGAGAAATATTGCCTTAAAATTGTTTTGAGTCGGTTTACTTACTGCACTCACATACCTACTCCTTTTGGAGTCTCAAACGCTCTGAAAAAGTGTCCCTTATGTATTCTCCTCCGGTTACGGTTTCAATAACATTGGTTTCAACATTTATAGGATTACCTGAGATATAGTGTTTGATTCTTTAACTGCTTACTCACCTTCGGATTTGTGCCTTCGAAATTATTGATTTTTATGGCACCTAACGATAGACCTCCCTCGATAACGTAAGGGCCTTCCCATTTAGAGAGAAGTTTTCCTCAAAAAATCTTAAACGAGAGTTGTATAGCAATACATAATCACCTACATTAAACTCACGCTTTTGTATCATTTTGTCATGCCATCTTTTAACATTTTCTTTAAACAACTTGGCATTTTCATAAGCTTGGGTTCTCCATTCATCAAGTGATATATCAAATAACCTCTTCTCACCGCAAGTTTGAAATCATAATTGAGCTCTTTAATAGCCCAATAAGCCTTATGCTCTAGTTCGAGAGGTAAGTGACATGCTTTTCCATAAACCATTTTATACGGAGACATACCCATAGGATTTTATATGCAGTTCTATAGGCCCATAATGCATCATCAAGTTTCTTGGACCAATTCTTAGTAGACCTATTGACAGCCTTTTGCAAAATTAATTTGAGTTCTCTATTACTCAATTCTACTTGACCACTAGACCGTGGATGATATGGGATGCAATTCATGATTAACATCATATTTAGCAAGCATTTTACTAAAGCAAGATGAATAAAGTGTGAACCACCATCAGTCACTAAATATCTAGGGACTCCAAACCTCGAAAAATAACTTCTTTACATTTTAATAGAAGTGTTATGATCAAGACTACTAGTTGGAATAGCTTCTACCCACTTAGTAACGTAATCAATAAAGAATTAAAATATGTGTATATCCATTAGAGGCGTGAAAGGTCCCATATAATCAAAGCCCCAAACATCGAATGGTTCAATAACAAGTGAATAATTCATAGGCATTTCTTGACATCTACCGATATTACCAATTTTTTTGACATTCATCACAAGATAAGACAAATTGACTCGTCGGTGTACTAGAGTAGGGTACCCTAGTATCCCTAACTTGTGCATCGGGCAGTTGCAAGACTTCGCCGACAAGGCTTGCTGTGTGACCGCCAAGGTCCTCCGTGGTTCCTTTGAAGCCATTCAAGAACAAAGTATTTTAGCTAAGGAGACAAGGCCTGCAAGAGGAGCTTGCCGAAGGCCAACCAAGGCACCTAGGGAGATAAGACCCCGCAAGAGGAGCTTGTCGAAGGCTCATGTGAGCGACAAGCTTCCGGACGCGACAAGGCAACAATCAAGGGTAAGGCTGCTTGCTGGGCAGACTACTATGCTTTTCCGCCTCCAAGACATCCACCAACGTGTCGCCATGGGACCATTCCAGCGCCGCGTGGCAAGAGGTCTGGCGGTCAGCAGAGCGCCAGTGCTGCGCGCCGACAAGATCGCCATCGGGTAAGCGTGGCGCCTCGACGGTCCTCTCGTTGCAACTGCTTGGGCGACGAGACGGGCATTTAATGCCTTGTCCCTCGCCGTGGTTAGGTATGATACATCGATAAGTAGCTGTACTAACCGCACTCTTTTTCCGCTTTTTACCCTTTTGTCTACGCTAAGCACCGTCTGAGACCCCTTGAGCATATAAAAGGAGGCCCATGCTAACATAGAGGGGGTTCAAAGGTTCAAGCCAAGACACACCCACGCTTAGGTCTCAAGCAGTCAGGCGGTATCAGTAGCACCCAGCCCCTAGCAAGAACACAATACAATCGACATGCAGCAAGAGGGAGTATTATCTCCGAGAGCTCCGGTTGGGTAAACTGCTCGTGTGCTCGCCGATCTGTTTTTTCGTGGCGACTCCGCTTCACCGAACCGAAGGCTCGTCCGCCGTCCCATAGGTGTTCGTGGGTCCAATCAGCTTCCCGACATCTTTGGCGCGCTGTAGGGCGCGCGAGGCTGTGAACCTGATCCGCGCTCACACGAAGCTACATCTTTCATCGACATGCCACCGAAGAAGAAGGCTTCGGGCGCAGCAGATCCGCTCCACGCCAATCCCACCACCACCGGAGCAAATGGGTGGGGGTAGACACGGCGAAGAACGGGCGCCGCGAGGAGCTCACGACGCTGCCAAGTCCAAGGACAAGGCTGCGCAGACCTCGCTCAGATATGCACCGCTACCATCTCAGGAGGCGCGGACCGCCAAATGGCCATGGTATTCATGCGACCACGCCGCTGATCAAGATCGAAGCTGGTGGATATCGGGCCTCAAGACCAGCAGCACGCCAACACGCCGGCACGAAAGCGAAGGCATCGATCGCCTCGACGGATATCGCTCTTCTAACATCGCAGAAGTCCGAGCATATCCCGCCTCGCTACCGCTCGCCATCGCCACCCAACACTCCAAAGCAGGCTTTGGCGAGAGCTCAATCGCTTCCTAGATTACCCTCCAACAGCCGACAAGGTCGGCGAATGGAGGCCACCATTCGTAGTCTCATCGGCTTGCTAACGCAACACCGCGGCAACTAAGCGTTATCGCTGCCGCTGCAAGATCTGGTTAACGAGCCGGTGGCGATTAAACCGTGGGGTGCAACCACCATGCACTTCTCCGCCAAGGTTAAGATCGCCGACTCGCCGATCCACCTCAACAATGACTCCACCGCCATTATCGACCCACGAAGCTCGCACGATCAGCCGCCAAGTTCTTCACGAACGACAAGAAGAAGACGCCGAACTCGTGATCGAGCGCCAAGAGAAGGCCAAGGCCAATCCGACCAGCTACCGGGCCCTCTGTCGACATGCATGCGCCAGGGGAACCAGCGACGGCCATACGCGTAGGTTGCCCTGCGCTCACTCGTGAGCTGCGGCAAGTCCAAAGGGCCCAAGAAGAAGAATTTCGCCAGACGCATCGCAGAAGTACGACGGCAAGACGATTCGTCGTGAGTTCTCAAAGATTCTACACCATTGCGGTGCAAGCCGCGGGGCGTAGACGACAAGATTCGCCAACTACTTCCCACCGTACTAAGCCCAATGTCAGCCTCGCTCATGCACTTGCCGGACAACCCATATCCTCATGGCGGATCTATGCCATCAGTTTGTCGGCACTTTACAAAGCGCCACAAGCCTCATGGCTAAGAGAGTGACCTTCATCTCGCCGCCAGTATGAAGGAGAGCCTCGCAAGCAAGTACATTCAGAGATTCAGTCACAGAAAGACAATATCCCAGATGTCCACCCCCGCCACAATCAGCGCTGCTCCATCGAACGCATAAACCGAGGATGCGGAGGAGATGGCGATGTGCAAGATCGAGACGCCGCTGAGCTGTATGCCCCTGCGCATAAGTGTGCACGTGCCGAGGAAGGGAGGAGACTCTGAGAGAATATGTACAGCAGGATCTCGATAGGTGAGGGGTCCACCCCGCAAAGAAAAGTCGGCGGCGAGTAACAAGAAGAAGAAAAGCAAAGATGTACTAGTTGTCGAGCAGTCCGAGAACGGAGGTGGCGCCAAGAAAGCCAAAGTTGGTGGCTCCGCAAGGAGGTTGCCGGGCACCAATCGCCAGTCCGGGCGGCCGCCGACAAGGTGACAGCTCCAATAAGCAAGATCGCAAGATCCACCGCACTCAAGGGCCATGACCTCCAGAGCTGCAAGAAGGTTGAGCAGCTCGCTGAGCAGCAAAAGGCTGAATACGAGCGACGTGACAAGGAGAAGGCCCAGAAGGTGCTGGAGGAGCTGGCAGAACGCCCGCCGAGGACGCCGCAAAGGCCAAGCAAAGCAAGGAGACAGACTCTCCCCGGCCGTGACAAGGATGAAGATGACGACGATTTATGAAGACATGGATGATGACGACCGATGAGCAGGAGTTCCGGTAAGCCATAGAGGTCTTGTGCGTTGACGGCAGCTTCAGATACTTCACACCGCCAACTCAAGCAAAGGTGCGGAAGTCAATGCGCAGTAACCATCCATCGAGTCACGCAAGCTCTCGAATGGTCCAAGACGCCTATCATCTTTGATATTGAGGACCACCCCGATCGCATCATCGCGGTCGGGTGCTTGCCGATGTTGGTTTCACCAACTATCCGCAACCTCAAGGTCACTAAGATGCTAGTTGATGGCGGGCCGGCTTGAACTCTGATCTCCTCTCGCAGTACTCCGTAAACTCCAGATCCTCGATAGCGAAGCTCAAGAGACCGCACATTTCAAGGAATCAATCCGGAAGGAGTGTCAAGGAAAGATCACGCTGTCGGTGACATTTGGCGCGAGTTGAATTTCATGATCGAGAGGGTCACTTTTGACGCTGTCGACTTCCCATTGCCTTATAATGGGATACTTGGCCGCCCAAGACGCGCTAGTTTATGGCAGCCTCTCACTATGCATACAACATGCTCAAGATGCCAGCCCGATAAGGTCATTTCTGCCCTCGGGCGACAAGAAGGATGCTCTTATCTCGCGCCGACAAGATCTACCGGAAGCAAAGAGCCGCAATGATCACAAGTCACTTGCCGCTGAAGCCCCCGAGGCTAAGAAGAAGACCAAGTCCGCAAGAGCTCGATGCCCATTCCGCAAGCGCATCTCTTTGAGTGCTGCGCTACCGCCGAGGACGCACCATCGAAGCTCCACCGCAAGTGTAAGAAGACGGCGGCAGCTCCACCAAAGACCAAGAAGGTGTCCGCTATGAGGACGGCACCGTGGTACTTTCACCATCGCGCCACTCGACCCTAAATAGGAAAGCGCGCCGTTGCTTCTCGGGCGAACGCCGACGTGTTTGCATGGCAACCGCCCTCGACATCCCCGTGTTCCTGTGAGTAATAGAGCACCACCTTGCCGCCTGTCCTCATGCGCGCCCGCCAAGCGTAAAGTCGAAGCAAGCAAGGAGCGCCAAGAATTCATCGCGGAAGAAATCAAGAAGTTGGAAGCAGCAGGCCTTGTCGTAGGGTGCTCCATCCCACGTGGTTGGCTAATCCCAGTAGTCGCAGAAAGCAAACGGGAAATGGAGGCTTTGTATCGACTTTACCGATGTTAATAAAGCTTGTCCCAAAGACCATTTCCCTTGCCGCGCGATCGATCAGATTGTTGACTCCACGGCCGGATGTGATTTGCTTTCATTTCTTGATGCATACTCAGATATCATGATCTTCATGGCGTAAGAGGATGAGGAGAAACCGCATTCATCACCCCATGTGGCGCATACTATTTCATACGGATGCCTTTCGGTTTAAAGAATGCTGGTTCAACATTTGCAAGAGTAGTCCATGACGCTTTTGAGCCGCAAATGCACAGGAATGTAGAAGCATACATGGATGACATAGTGGTCAAGAGCAAGGACAAGGCAACTCTGTTTCAAGATTTAGACGAAACCTTTGCAAATCTGGCGCAAGATCAACCTCAAGCTCAACCCCGAGAAGTGTGTTTGGAGTCCTCCGCAAGCTTCGGTTCTTCGTGTCTCCTGGGAATTGAAGCCAATCCCGACAAGATCAAGGCTATTGAGCAGATTGAAGCACCAAAGCGCATCAAGGATGTACGAAGACTTGCCGGTTACATGGCTGCTCTCAGCAGGTTTATCTCTAGGTTCTGTTGAAGGACTCGCCATTTTTCAAAATATTGAAAAAGGCAGGTCCAATGAAATGGACTCCTAAGCGGAGGTTGCGCCGCAGGACTTAAAGAGGTACTCTGTCCTCCACTCCAACACTTGTCGCACCTAGGCCACAAGAGAAGTTGTCAGATATAGCGGCAACCAATCAAGTGGTTAGTGATGCGTTAGTAGCGGAGAGGGAGGCGGATGATGAGCTAGCAACCACGGCAGATGCATCCAGCGACAAGCAAGGCACTTCACCGCAAGCAATGGTCCCGATAAGGATGGATCTGCGCAGCGGGCGAGAAGATGCGTAAAAGGATGGTGCAGCCTAGTTTACTTTTGTCGCCTCCCTTCGCAGGGGCTAGGTCAAGGTACTCAGTGTGCAGAAATTGCCGCCTTCTCATGGCCTCGAAAGCTGCGCCATTACTTTCAAGCACATGAGATCACAAATACTCGCTTCCAATCAAGAGGATACCGCAAAATCCAGAGGCAACAAAGGGGATTGTCGAGTGGGCACCGAACTGCCAAGCTTTGGCCTCAAGTTTGAGAGCACTTCAACTATCCAAAGCAGAGCATTGGCGGAGCTCATAGCAGAATGGACGCCAACCCAGAATGAAGAAATTCCAGAAACGAGCATCCCCGTCAAGGAAGCTAGCAAAGAGTGGCTGATGTACTTTGATGGTGCCTTCTCGCTGCAAGGCGCCGGTGCCGGCGTGCTGCTTGTCGCACCGATCGGAGAGCACCTCAAGTACATAGTCCAGATGAACTTTCCCAAGGAACAAGCAACAAACAATACAGCAGAGTATGAAGGTTTGCTTGCCGGTCTCAGGATTGCAGTAGACCTTGGGATCAAGAAGCTCATTGTCAGGGGTGACTCACAGCTTGTCGTCCGCCAAGTGAACAAGGATTATCGTAGTCTCGCTGATGGAAGCCTATGTTGATGAAGTGAGAAAGCTAGAAGAGCACTTTGACGGCCTCACAGATGGAACATGTTCCAAGAGCTCGAACGATATTGTTGATGGCTCGTCAAGCGCGCCAGACTTGTTACCTGTGGAACCAGGATCTTTGTGCTCAAGTTGACTCAACCGACCGCAACGCCATCAACCGGATGAACAAGAAGAGGAAGTTGATTTCTGGTGACTATTTTCCGCAGAGCTCCCCGAGGCCGCCGCCAAGAAGGTCCCCAAGATCAACACTAAGAGGCCGAGGAGCAGCCCTCCCACAAGCCCTAGGGTTTGTTCCATAGCTGCACGCCCCGACAAGTTTTGTTCCGCAAGCTTGCCGAGAACATCAAGCTCTGGCTGAACCGCAGTGTTCTTGCCAGAGAAGCTAATGTTCCCACAAGAGCAGATGTGCCTTTAGTCCTTGTTGTCGAGCCGCAAGCTCCAAAGATGGGCCAGCAGATTGTCCATTTCCTTCAGACAGAGAACTTCCCAAGAGCAAGAAGAAGCGGAAAGAGTAGCCCGCAGTCAAGTATGTACCAGTTTGTCGACAAAGACACTGCATGTAAGAAGACTCAACGATGTGAAATTGAAGTGTATTCACCGGAAGATGGATAAGTTGCTGGTAGATACATGGAGGCATATGTGGTCACCACATTGGTGTAAGAGCACTTGCCGCAAGCGCTCCTTGAAGGTTTCTTTTTGGCCGACAGCCTCCGTGATGCAAATCGCACAAGTAACCAAGTGTGAAGTGCTGGCCCATTCCAAGCAGATACACCAGCCAGCTCAAGCTTTCTAGACGATCCCTTTATCCCCGCCATTCTCGGTCTGGGGCTCGACATCTCGCCCTTTCCCCGAAGTTATCGGGGCTTTGAGTACTTGTACGCTGTAATCGACAAGTTCACAAAGTGGCCGGAAGTGGAAGCAGGAGGAAGGTGACAGACAAATAGAGAGTCAAGTTCTTCGTGTCGATTGTTTGCCGCTTCGATTCCTAACAGATCATCACCGACAACGGCACATACCACGAGCCGCACCTTCATGCAAGACGCCCAAGATCTTGGCGCCAAGGTTCTGCTTTTCGCTTCGCTGTTCATCCGAGAAGTAACGGCCGCCGGAGAGGGCAATGTCAAGTGCGGCGCCGCTCAAGACCAGGACTTTCGACAGTGGCACAAGCGCGGATAAACCGATTGAGGAGCTCGCCGTGGTTCTTGGTCGATCAGACGACGCCAAATCGAGCCACCGCCGCACACCTTTTGCTCTAGTCTATGGAGCAGAGGCGCCCTCCCACGGAACTCGTGATAATGGGTCACCTCGAAAGTGCTCGCTATGTTGAGTTTGAGCAAGAGCAGCATGGCGATAAGATGACGACCGCTTCCTTGAGGAGGACCGCTTCAGTTGCAGACGAGCTGCTCGTTATCAAAGAAGCTTTGCGCCGCTACCATAGCCGCAGTTAGTACCGTAAGTCTCGAGGAAGGCGACCTTGTTCTTCGCTGCTCAGTCCGCCAAGAATTCCAACAAGTTGACGCCAAGTGGGAAGGCCTTATCGGGTGAAACGAGTCACTAGGCCTGGCGCTGTCCACCTTGAGACCGAAGATGGCATTCCGTGAGCAACTCCCGAACATTGAGCATCTTCGTAGTTTTACTCAGATGCGCTGTTTGAACCTGTTCCGCAACCACCTTTTGTACAAGTCTTGCCGATGTTGCATGTAATCCTTTGTACAAAGCCGGGCGCAGACCCCTGCATAAGTAAAGCTCATGTGTTCCGCATAACTTGTCAATTTCATGCTTTCATCATTTTATTGCATGTGTTATCTCGACACTTTGTGCAGCACCTACACTCGTAGCAATAACGAGCCGCAAAGCTCCATAACTTTATTTTCTTCTTTCTTTCTCAAAGAAAGGAAGGTTCCTCGCACAAGTTAGCTGGGGAAGGAGAAGATAATGGTCTGGACCAAGCCGCCGCCGACGAAATTTCGCTTTTACCAGAAGCAAACGATGTAAAAGCTGTTGCCAAAGTTTGAGCAATCAGTTTTAAATTTTTAAGTTATCTTCCTCGAACGACCGTGTTTTGTATGGAAAACCCTGTAATCGAGGAACCAACTAGAGCTAGTTGCGCCTTTACTTTGTTTCGAGTCCGCTTAACAACTTAAGTGAGCTGCAACTAGTTGGCATAAGGTTTCTTGTCACAATGGCACCGCCAAATAGTCATCGACGTCTCAAGACTTCAACCATGCTTAGGTGCCCGCTACCGACAAGTTTCCTAAAAGCGAGGGAAAAAACATACAAAGGAAGGAATCAAGTAAAGGAAATAACATTGCAATCACTGCCCGAGATAGAGTTATATTACAGATAGCTTGTCGCAGCTCTAATAGATTGTTCTCCCAACATGACCAAAGCCGACGAGGAAAGATAAAATGGGCGGCCTAATCTACGCGATCGCTATCAACCTCTTGATCCCGGCCACCCTATCCACAATGGTGCGACAGGGTCTTGAGCGCCCACATCAGCATCCGCGGCAAGGACTTGAGGACGTTGGTGAAGCTAAGGCCTGGATTGCGGAAGGCCACCTTCCTCAAGACCTTCCGGAGAGCTCCCAGACAGATCCGGCGCGACTCCTGCCAGCCGCTTTGGGATCTCTTCCCGAGTCGCTGGAGAGCCGCCACCATGCCCTTGAAGAACAAGCTGAGCTTGGCGCTGGGTTGGAGGTGCTCGCCGGAGGAATATCCAAGATCCACCATCCTCAGCTCCGCCAGCCTCAGAGATGGCGGCAAGAATATTCACGAGACCCTCGGTCCAAGGCTCCACATTCTCTCAAGGTGTTCTGGCGGCAGAGCACTCGCCAGCCAGCCGCCCCATCGGCCTTGATCTTCTCCAACAAGGCCACCTCCCGCCTCCCCGGCGCCTCAGCGGCTCCGAGTCAAGGTGGTCACTTCAACTCAAGATCTGCGTTGGAGTCCTTGGCGGCGCTTGAGTTCCTTGTTCTCCTCGGCGAGACGGCCCCGCAGCTCACCAAGAGTGTAGGCATCCTTCTCGCCATGCTTGAGTGCTGCAAGCTTCTCGCCTCCTTCCGATTGGCCTCCCAAGCGCCACTTTCGCTTCAACTCCTTCTTGGCGGCTCGGCAGCGGCAAAAGATCCTTTGCTTCCTTGAGAGCCCCGCAAATGTCTGCTCGCTACCGGGCGAGATCCTCCTCGTGGCTGTCGAGATTGACCTTCCACGCCGCCATTCGCCTTCCTCACAGCAGACATTCTCGGCAGCAAGCCTCTGTTGTTTCTTCAACTTCAGCCTTCTCGAGGAGGAAGGCTTTGCGCCTTCCGCGAGTTGCTCCCGCCTTTGCCAGGCCCGGAGAGCTTCCCCTCGATTGAGGCCCCGAGCCTCCGCGGCTTCGATGTCCGCCCCGCCGCCACAAGCGCCTCCCTGATTCCAACTTGGCTTGTCGGGCGCGGTAGAGCGACAAGAGCTTCCGCAGCAGCCATGCCCTTCAGCCTCGCCACATCATCGCTTGGGCGGCCACCAGCAGCCAGCGGAGGCGAGCAGCTCGTCAAAGGTCTCCTTCGACCGCGCCGGAGCTCGACGCCTGTGGAAGCTTGATGAAGACGCCATCGCCGCCTTCAAGTAGGCGCTGGCTGGGCTCTTCGAGCTCGATGTCGCCGCAGCGCGGAGGGATCGGGCGGTCGGTGTAGCGCCTGGCGCCTCGCCTCAGGCTGCTGCGATCACGGACCTCGCCACTGTGGGCGGCAGCTTCATGGCTTCTTCACGACGGGTTGTCAGTCACGGGCTTCTTCTTCGGCAACGCGGCTGCACAAGATTGTCAGATGCGCCCTCCTCGCTGCCACTCGGTCTCCATTGGCTCATGCGATGGAGCCGACGATCAAAAAGAAAGAATACCAATTAAATATTCAAAAGAAAAATCAGAAGATCAGAGAAACACAAGGGAAGTTTTGCCAAGGGAATACCTGCACTAGGGTCTCGCAGCAGGGTCTCAACCACCGGAGGGTCGCTGTGCTGACCTTGCCGAGAAGCCTCCCTTGCCGGAGAACGCCCCTTGTCGGGGATCCTCCTTGGCGTGTGTAGTCGGCAGACGACATGTCGAGCAGCCTGTGGCACTCCGTGAGGCTGCTCGCTTCCTACACAAATCAACAGCCAGATATCAAGAAGAAAGAGCACCCATGCACATCTAATGCAGAAAAGTAAACCATATACTTACGCTGGGGCTGCACTGGGGCTGCTTGAGGAAGAGTTGCCGATCCGCAAGGTGGTCTCTGACGCGCCTCCTGCTGTCTGCTGTGGGTTCGCCTCGATGACAATCACCGGGCCTTGGCTTCTTCGACGCCTTCGGGCCAGCGCCCCGAAAAGGAATGGGTCCAGAGTGAAGCAAATCAGACATAAGAAAAAGCAACAAATTGAAGAACTAAAGTACAGAAGGAATCTTACTTTCTTCTTCCTCGCTTGACCGGAGCGCAGAGATCACTATGGCTCGCCTCCGGTGCGACGAGGCGGAAGAGTGGTTCCTTGGCCGCTTACGGGGTGCGGAAGGTGGTCTGGAAGGCCTCGCCCGGCTGCAAGCAGCGGGCGAGGTGCTCCTGCTGCAACGGTGCTTGCCGCGGTGGAGTTGCGGCTGGGGCGCGACGGGCTGTTGGGCTCTGCTCGCCGCTCGCCACATCTCCGCCTTATGAAGACGCTTTCTGGTGGAGCTGGGGCTTCGCCATGCAAGCTGTTCAAGGTGGAGGAGGCGCTCGGCGGCCTGCTCGACTCAGCTTCGTGCTCGGTAAGCTCTTCTTCGCTGCTGCAACCTTCGCCGACAAGGCTTGCCGCTCGCTGCCTCCGCCTCCATGGTGAACCTGAACCGCCTGCGCAGAATGCCGCCGCTTCTTCCACCGGTGGCGATTTGTCTGCATCTCATCATCGGTGGTGTCGCTGGTGAGGCTTCTTCTGTTCGCCGGGCGGATCGGCACTTCTTCCAAGTTGTCAAAGAACCGCCAGACGACGCCATCCGCGGGTTTTGCTAAGTCGGGACGATACCATGCGAAGTCGCATACCGCATCATTGCATGGATGCGGCCGAGTGAGGAATTGTTGCACAGCCGATGACACCCTCGCAACCTAAACATCTCGGGATGATCAGGTCGGGCTTGAACAGCTCCAAGAGCATCGCACAAGTTCCAAGACAAAGTTGAAATTGAAATTAAGGCCCGGCGCAGCCTCATGATATCTCGCCATGCTCGAAACTCCTGTGCAGGTCTCCTCCTCTCCCGCAAGGGGGCGGCGCGGCGGCGAAGGAAGTCTGCGCCAACGGTGTTTACGGTGAGCTCCGCAAGTCTAAGGCGGCGATTCGGTGACTGCAATCTTCAGCCTAGCATCTTCCGGGGCCACGTTATCTCAATCGCTGCTGCCAGACTATTGGGGTTTGGCGCGGCAAGAAGGGTCTATGGTTCTCCTCAACAATCCAACACCAATCTGCCCTCCACTCCTCCCACTTGCTGCGGAGCTCTCCTTCCGTAGGCTTCTTTCTTGCCGATCCTTGAGATCCAAGCGATTCTCCAAGAAGAGGCTCTCTCTCTCAACTCGAGGCATGAAGAAGTGGCGAAAAGGGCTACGTTAGGATGGATTCGACAAAGTTTTCGCAGAGATGTGCGAAAACTGCCATGGTCAGATAGCATTGGGGTGAAATCAAGGAGGCGGAACCCGTAGGTGTTCACGATGTCACGTAAAAATTCAGAGAAGGGCGGCAGAGCCCACAAGAGAAGAAGAGCGCCAAGAAGGGATACCTGCTCGGAGCCGCCCAAGCAGCAGCTGGAGTACTTCTGCGCGCGGATGCGCTGCCTCCGCTTGACCGTAGAGGTAGTAGATTCCTCAGCCTCGCGGCGAGCTGGGGAGATGGCCCGCCTTTTCGCAGAATGCCATGAGCCGCGCCGGCCGACTTTCACGGCCTTCCCTTGTCTTTGAGCCATGGCGGAGGTGGTGGAGGAGATCGCGGCGCTGGTGGTACTGGTGGCGAAGAAGAGCGCCGCTCTTTCAGCCTTGGGAAGAGGGGGGAGCAGCGTGGTTTTTCGAGATTGACAAGAATCGGCAAGGTTGGCGAACCGCCCCTGCTTCCCCTGCTTATAAAGAGGGGGGGACGCGCCGCTCGAATAAAGAAACCCCCACGATCTCTCCCACGACGCCGCATTCGACGCGGCTGCCTGTGGAGGGCATGGTGGGTCCGGAGGAGTTATGGCGTAACCCAGTGCCGCAAGTGTCTGCAGCTGCTTTTGGGCCTGCCCAACAGCGCCGGGCACTGTGTGTGGCCCAGTGTCGGGGCTCTGCCGGTGTACTAGAGTAGGGGTACCCTAGTATCCCGAACTTGTGCACGGGCAGTTGCAGCACCTCATGCAAGGCTTGCCAGTGACCGCCAAGGTCCTCCGTGGTTCCTTTGAAGCCATTCAAGAACAAAGTATTTTAGCCAAGGAGACAAGGCCCCGCAAGAGGAGCTTGCCGGAAGGCCAACCAAGGCACCTAGGAGACAAGACCCCGGCAAGAGGAGCTTGCCGGAAGGCCCGTGAGCTATAAGCTTCCGGACGCGACAAGGCAACAACCGCAAGGCAACGCGGCTTGCCGCCGCAGACTACCGCCTTTTTCTCCGCTTCCAAAGACATCCACCAACGTGTCGCCATGGGACCATTCCAGCGCGCTGTGGCAAGAGGTCGGCGCGTCACAAGCACGGTGGCAAGCGGCGCCGACAAGATCACCATCGTGGCAAGCGGTGGCGCCGACGGTCCCTCGCTTGCACTGCTTTGGGCGACGAGACGGGCATTTAATGCCTTTGTCCCCTCCGCCGTGGTTAGGTATGATACATCGCATAAGTAGCTGTACCAACCGCACTCTTTTTCCGCTTTTACCCTTGTCTACGCCACACCTATCGGAGACCCCTTGAGCATATAAAAGGAGGCCCATGCAAGAACGTAGAGGGGGGTTCGAAAGGTTCGCCGTAACACACCCACGCTTAGGTCTCAAGTAGCCGGAGGTATCAGAGCACTGGGCCAGCTCCCTAGTAAGAACTCAATACACTCAAAACATGCAGCAGAGGAGTATTATCTCCGGAGAGTCCGGTTGGGTAAACTGCTCGTGTGCCTCGCCGATCCGCTTCTTCGTATGATTTTCCTCACTACCGAACCGAAGGGGCTCGGTCCGCCGGTCCCATAGGTGTTCGTGGGTCCAATCAGCTTCCCCGACACTTACGGGCATCCTTGAAGAGAGTAGGCCAATAAAACCAGCTTGCAATACCTTATGTGCAGTTCTATCTCCAAAGTGGTGTCCTCCATAAGCTTCGAGTGACACTTGCATAGGATCTGTTCATGTTCATGCTCAGTACACAACGCCTAATAACACCATCTACTCCTTCTTTATAAAGATGTGGGTCATCCCAAAAGTAATGTCTCAAATCATAGAAAACTTTTTCTTTTGCTGGTATGTGAAACTAGGTGGTATGAATTTAGCAACAATGTAACTAGCATAATCAGCATACCATGGAGTACTACGAGAAGTATTTATGACATTTAATTGCTCATCAGAAAGCTATCATCAATAGGTAGGGTCATCAAGAACATTTTCTAACCTAGACAAGTTGTTCCAGAACGGGTTCTCAGCTCCTTTCTATCAACAATATGCAAATCAAATTCTTGTAGCAAGAGAACCCATCTAATAATTCTAGGTTTAGCATCTTTCTTTCCATCGATATTTAATAGCAGCATGATCAGTGTGAATAGTTACTTTAGAATCAACAATATAAGGTCTGAACTTATCACAAGCAAATACAACTGCTAAGAATTCTTTTTCAAGAGTAGCATAATTTCTTTGAGCATTGTCTAGAGTCTTACTAGCATAATGGATAACATTTAATTTCAGACGACTCTTTGTCCTAGAACAGCACCTACAAAGATAATCACTAGCATCACACATAATTTCAAAGGGTAAATTCCAACCGTGGCTGAACAATAGGTGCAGAGATCAATGCTTTCTTAAGTATTTCAAATGCTTCTACACAATCATCATCAAAGAAAAATGGTATATATTTTTGCAATAAATTAGTCAGAGGTCGAGAAATTTTTTGAGAAGTCCTTAATGAACCTCCTATAAAATCCAGCGTGACCAAGGAAACTTCTTATACCTTTGATGTTCTTGGGACATGGCATCTTTTCAATAGCGTCAACCTTGGCTTTATCAACTTCGATACCTCTTTCAGAAACTTTATGCCCCAAGACAATACCTTCATTAACCATAAAGTGGCACTTTTCCCAATTCAAGACAAGATTAGTTTCTTCACATCTCTCAAAAAATCGATCAAGATTGCTCAAGCAATCATCAAAAGAGGGTCCATAGACGGAAAAGTCGCCCATGAAAACCTCACAAATCTTTTCACAAAAGTCGAGAATATAGCCATCATGCATCTTTGAAAGGTAGCAGTGCATTACATAAACCAAAAGGCATACATTTATAAGCAAAAGTACCAAAAGGGCATGTAAAAGTAGTCTTTGATTGATCTTTAGCCGACATACGTATTTGAGAGAAATCAGAATAACCATCTAGAAAGCAATAATGTGTATGTTTGCATAATCTTTCTAGCATTTGATCAATAAAAGGTAAGGGGTAATGATCTTTCTAGTAGCTTTATTTAATTTGTGGAAATCAATTACCATCCTATAACCTGTAATAATTCTTTATGAATCAATTCATCTTTATCATTAGGAACGACAAGAATACCTCCCTTCTTAGGGACACAATGAATGGACTTACCCACCGACTATCAAAGAACGGATAAATTATACCTGCCTCCGTAAGCTTTAGTATTTCTTTCCTTACCACTTCCTTCATCTTAGGATTCAGCCGTCGTTGATGATCACGAACCGGTTTGGCATCTTCTTCCAAATTTATTTTGTGTTGACATAGAGTGACTAATGCCCTTAAGATCATCAAGAGTATATCCAATAGCAGCACGGTGCTTCTTCGAGTTTTCAATAATCTCTTCTTCATGCTCAAAGGTTAGCACTAATAATAACAGGATATATTTTCTTTTCATCAATATAAGCATATTTAAGATTTTCAGCAACGGTTTAAGCTCAAACACGGATCACCTTTGGGTGGAGGAGGATCCCTAGGATTTCAACAGCAAATTATGTTTCGTAATAGGTTCCTGTTTAAAGAATACTTCATCTATTTCCCTTCTTTCATTCATAAACATATCATTTTCATGGTCTAGCAAATAATGTTCTAGAGGATCACTAGGAGGTACGGCAATAGAAGCAAGACCAATAATTTCATCCTTACGAGGCAATTCTTCTTCACGGTGTTGTTTACTAAATTTACAGAAATTAAACTCATGAATCATATCATCCAAGCCAACAGTAACAACATTCTTTTCGCAATTTATCTTAGCATTGATAGTATTCAAGAAGGGTCTACCAAATATAATGGGACAAAAGCTATCTTTTGGGGAACTAAGAACAAGAAAATCAGCAGGATATTTAGTTTTCCCGCACAAGACATCAACATCTCTAACGATTCCTACAAATTGATATAGTATCTCTATTGGCAAGTTTAATTGTAACATCAATACCTTCTATCTCAGCAGGTGCAATTTCATGCTTAATTTCTTCATACAAAGTATAAGGTATAACACTAGCACTAGCACCCATATCACATAAGCCATGATAACAATGATCTCCTATTTTAACAGAAATAACAGGCACGCCCACCACAGGTCTATGTTTATCTTTAGCGCCAGGTTTAGCAATTCTAGCAGTTTCACCACAGAATTGAATAACATGCCCATCAATATTATCAGCCAAGAGATCTTTAACAACAGCAATATTAGTTTCTACTTTAACTTGCTCAGGAGGTGTATAAGTTCTAATATTACTTTTACGAACAATAGTTGAAGCTTTAGCATGATCCTTTATTCTAACAGGGAAGGGTGGTTTCTCAACATAAGAAGTAGGAACAATAGGATCATTATAAGTGACAATCTTTTCTTCAACTTTAATAGGTGCAGCTACTTTTACTTCTATGGGAGGATAATATTTAAACCATTTATCCTTAGGGAGATCAACATAAGTACCAAAAGATTCACAGAAAGAAGCTACTATTTCGGAGTCAAGTCCATATTTAGTGCTAAACTTACGGAAAGTATCGGTATCCATAAAAGATTTAACACAATCAAACTTAGGTGTCATACCTGACTCCTTACCTTCGTCGAGATCCCAATCTTCAGAGTTGCGTTTAATTCTATCCAATAAATCCCATTTAAATTCAATAGTCTTCATCATAAAAGAGCCAGCACAAGAAGTATCGAGCATGGTGCGATTGTTTTCAGAAAGCCGAGCATAAAGATTTTGAATAATTGTTTCTCTTGGGAGCTCATGATTGGGGCATGAATACAACATTGATTTAATCCTCCCCCAAGCTTGAGCGATGCTTTCTCCTTCGCAAGGCAAAAAATTATATATATAATTGCGATCACGATGAACAAGATGCATAGGATAATACTTTTGATGAAATTCCAATTTCAATCTTCTATAGTTCCATGATCTCGTATCATCACATAGCCTATACCATGTCAATGCATCTCCCTTCAAAGATAAAGGGAAGACCTTCTTCTTAACAACATCATCGGGTATACCTGCAAGCTTAAATAGTCCACAAACTTCATCCACATATATTAGGTGCTCATCAGGATGCTTCGTTCCATCTCCTACAAAAGGATTAGCTAGCAGTTTTTCCATTATACCCGAAGGAAATTCAAAGGGAACATTTTCATATTCATTTTCAGTATGTTCATTAGGTTGAGGAGCCACTCTTGTTTCACTGGTCGGGGTGAAGATACCCTAACAAGCCCTCAGAGGATTACTTTCCATAGTAACAAGTGACAGAATTTCAGCACACTATATAAATTTTTCCTTACCAAATTCCACCTACCAAAGGCGCTTACCCCGCAACGGCGCCAGAAAAGAGTCTTGATGACCCACAAGTATAGGGGATCTATCGTAGTCCTTTCGATAAGTAAGGAGTGTCGAACCCAACGAGGAGCGTAGAATGATAAGCGGTTTTCAAAGAAGGTATTCTCTCGCAAGTACTGAAATAAGTGGTAACAGATAGTTTTGTGATAGGATAATTTGTAACGAGCAACAATTAATAAAAGCAAATAAAGTGCAGCAAGGTGGCCCAACCTTTTGTAGCAAAGGGCAAGCCTAGACAAACTCTTATAATAGGAAAAGCGCCCCGAGGACACATGGGAATATCGCAAGCTAGTTTTCATCATGTTCATATGATTCACGCTCGATACTTTGATAATTTGATATGTGGTGGATCGGTGCTTGGGTGCTGTCCGTACTTGGACAAGCATCCCACTTATGATTAACTCCTATTGCAAGCATCCGCAACTACAAAAGAAGTATTAAGGTAAACCTAACCATAGCATGAAACATATGGATCCAAATCAGCCCTTTACGAAGCAACGATAAACTAGGGTTTAAGCTTCATCACTCTAGCAACCCATCATCTACTTATTACTTCCCAATGCCTTCCTCTAGGCCCAAACAATGGTGAAGTGTCATGTAGTCGACGTTCACATAACACCACCGAGGAGAGACAACATACATCTCATCAAAATATCGAACGGATACTAAATTCACATGACTACTAATAGCAAGACTTCTCCCATGTCCTCAGGAACAAACGTAACTACTCACAAAGCATAGTCATGTTCATAATCAGAGAGGTATTAATGTGCATATAGGATCTGAACATATGATCTTCCACCAAATAAACCAACTAGCATCAACTATAAGGAGTAATCAACACTACCAGTCTGAGGCTTTGGGACAAAGATTGGATACAGGAGATGAACTAGGGTTTGAGAGGAGATGGTGCTGGTGAAGATGTTGATGGAGATTGGCCCCCTCCCGATCATGTATAACTCTCTCAAAAGGTGTGTACAGCAAGGATGATTGTGGTAAACTAACAAGCAAAGACGCAAATAATACAAGACGCTCCAAGCAAAACACATATCATGTGGTGAATAAAAATATAGCTCCAAGTAAATTACCGATGGAAGTAGACGAAAGAGGGGATGCCTTCTGGGGCATCCCCAAGCTTTGACTTTTTGGTGTTCTTGGATTATATTGGGGTTACCATGGGCATCCCCAAGCTTAGGCCCTTGCCACTCCTTGTTCCATAATCCATCAAAAGAATTCACCCAAAACTTGAAAACTTCACAACACAAAACTCAATAGAAATCTCGTGAGCTCATTAGAGAAAGAAACAAAAGACTACTTTAAGGTACTGTAATGAACTCATTCTTTATTTATATGGGTGTTAAACCTACTGTAATCTAACTTCTATGGATTATAAACTATTTTACTAGCCATAGATTCATCAAAAGCAAACAACACACGCAAAACAGAATCTGTCAAAAACAGAACAGTCTGTTGTAATCTGTAACTAACGCAAACTTCTGGAACTCAAAAACTTCTACCAAAATTAGACGACCTGGAAAATTTGTTTATTGATAAGAAGCAATTGGAATCAATATTTTATCACGTTCTGGTGATTTTAACAATTCGGGCACTGAGCGCAAAGATTCTGGAAATTACAGCAAGATCAAATAACTATCACCCAAGAAGATCTAATAGGTTTAACTTGGCACAAACACTAATTAAAAGATAAAAATCACATATAAACAGAGGCTAGATGGATTATTTATTCTTAAACAGAAGCAAAAACAAAAACTAAAATAAAATTGGGTTGCCTCCCAACAAGCGCTATCGCTTAACGCCCCTAGCTAGGCATAAAAGCAAGGATAGATCTAGGTATTGCCATCTTTGGTAGGCAATTCATAAGTGGCTCTCATGATAGATTCATATGGTTATTTTATTTTCTTTCTAGGTAAGTGTTACATGCCTTTCTTTAATGGAAATTGGAATCTAATATTCCCTTCCTTCATATCAATAATTGCACCAATCGTTCTAAGGAAAGGTCTACCAAGAATAATAGGACATGAAGGATTGCAATCTATATCAAGAACGATAAAATCTACGGGCACATAATTCCTATTTGCAACAATAAGCACATCACTAATTCTTCCCATAGGTTTTTTAATAGTGGAATCCGCAAGATGCAAGTTTAGAGAGCAATCATCAAAGTCACGGAAATCTAGCAAATCACACAAAGTTTTGGGAATAGTAGAGACACTAGCACCCAAATCACACAAAGCATGAAACTCATAATCTTTAATTTTAATTTTGATAGTAGGTTCCCACTCATCATGGAGTTTCCTAGGGATAGAAACTTTCAACTCAAGTTTTTCTTCATAAGATTGCATCAAGGCATCAACAATGTGTTCGGTAAAGGCCTTATTTTGACTATAAGCATGAGGAGAATTTAGCACGGATTGCAACAAGGAAATACAATCAATTAAAGAGCAATTTCAATAATTAAATTCCTTGAGATCCAATATAGTGGGTTTAGCAATATCTCGATTTTTATTTCTTTCAATCCCACTTTTATCAATTTCATCATCAAGATCTAAAACTCCAATTCTTAGAACGCCTTCTAGGTAAAGGAAGATCATATTCAGTTTCATCAAGATTCATATTGCAAAAAAGATTTAATAGGGACACATCAATAACTTTTAGATCTTCACCTTGATTTTCATAGGGATTATAAGAACACGCTTTAATAAAGGCATCTTTGAAGCACGCATCCTAGCGGTTCTTTCCTTGCACTCATCAATGGAAATTCTCATGGCTTTGAGAGACTCATTGATATCATGCTTAGGAGGAATAGATCTAAGCTTTAAAGAATCAATTTCAAGAGAAATTCTATCAACGCTCCTAGCCAAATCATCAACTTTAAGCAATTTCTCTTCAAGCAAAGCATTAAAATTCTTTTGTGAATTCATAAACTCTTTAACACTACTCTCAAATTCAGAGGGCATATTATTAAAATTTCCATAAGAGTTGTTGTAGGAATTTCCATAATTATTAGAAGGATTACTAGGATAAGGCCTAGGATTAAAATTCTCTATAATGCCGTTGTTACCAAAATTATTCCTACCAACAAAATTCACATCCATAGATTCATTATTATTCTCAATCAAGGTAGACAAAGGCATGTCATTAGGATCAAGAAACACTCTTAGCAAATAATTTCATAAGTTCATCCATCTTTCCACTCAAAACATTGATTTCTTCTATAGCATGCACTTTTTATTAGTAGATCTTTCAAGATGCCATTGAGAATAATTAACCATAATATTATCTAGGAGTTTAGTAACATCTCCTAAAGTGATTTCCATAAAAGTGCCTCCCGTGGTCTAATCTAAAAGATTTCTAGAAGCAAAATTCAATCCAGCATAAAAATTTTGAACCATGAGTAGGACAATTACGTATCATTAATTTCATTCTTCCCAAGCTTGTGCAACATGTTCATGATCAAGTTGCTTAAAATTCATAATATCGCTCCTAATAGAGATAATCTTAGCGGAGGGAAATACTTAGAGATAAAAGCATCTTTGCACTTGTTCCAAGAATCACTACTATTTTAGGCAAGGATGAAACCACGCTTTAGCACGATCTCTAAGCTTAAAAAGGAAATAGCTTCAATTTAACAACATCATTATCGACATCTTTTTTCTTTTGCATATCACATAAATCAACGGTTATTCAGATGAGTAGCGCATCTTCACTAGGAAGGCCGCGAATTGATCTTTCATAACAAGATTCAACAAAGCAGTATTGATTTCACAAGATTCAGATTGGCAAGAGGAGCAATCGGAGTGCTAAGGAAATCATTATTATTGGTATTGGTGAAGTCACACAATTTGGTAGCATCTTCAGCCATCGCGCCAAACAAGCAGACTAACACACGAGCAAAGAAACGGACGAGGAAAAGGCAACGGAAAGAGAGGAGGAGATTGGGAAAGAGAGGGCAAATAAAATGGCAAGGGTGAAGTGGGGGAGAGGAAAACGAGAGGCAAATGGCAAATAATGTAATGCGAGAGATAGGGATTGTGATGGGTACTTGGTATGTTGACTTTTATGAGACTCCCAAGAACGGCGCCGTAAATCCTTCTTGCTACGCCTTGAGCTTATGCTGGTTTTCCCAAAGAGGAGAGGATGATGCAGCACAAGAGCGTAAGTATTTCCTCAGCTTTTGAGAACCAAGGTATCAATCCAAGAGGAGGCCACGACAAGTCCCTCGACCGCACAAAACGATAGCTACCGCAACCAACGCGATTAGGGGTTGTCAATCCTTCACGGTCACTTATTTAGAGTGAGATCTGATAGAGATAATATTTTGGTATTTTGGTATAAAGATGCAAAGTAAAAAGTAAAAGCAAAGTAAAAACAAAGCAAGTATTAAAAGTGATGGAGATTGATATGATGAGAATAGACCCGGGGCCATAGGTTTCACTAGTGGCTTCTCTCAAGAGCATAAGTATTCTACTGGGTGAACAAATTACTGTTGAGCAATTGATGAATTGAGCATAGTTATGAGGTTATCTAGGTATGATCATGCATATAGGCATCACATCCAAACAAGTAGATCAAACGATTCTGCATCTACTACTATTACTCCACTCATCGACCGCTATCCAAAGATGCATCTAGAGTATTAAGTTAAAAAGAGTAACACCTTAAGCAAGATGACATGATGTAGAGGGATAAATTCATGCAATATGATAAATACCCCATCTTGTTATCCTCGATGGCAACAATACAATATGTGCCTTGCAACCCTTTCTGTCACTGGGTAAGGACACCGCAAGATTGAACCAAAGCTAAGCACTTCTCCCATTGCAAGAACTACCAATCTAGTTGGCCAAACCAAACGGATAATTCGAAGAGACTTGCAAAGATAACTCAATCATACATAAAAGAATTTAGAGAAGATTCAAATATTATTCATAGATAAGCTGGATCATAAACCCACAATTCATCGGCCTCAACAAACACACCGCAAAAAGAAGATTACATCGAATAGATCTCCACAAGAGAGGGGGAGAACATTGTATTGAGATCCAAAAAGAGAGAAGAAGCCATCTAGCTACTAGCTATGGACCAAGGTCTGAAGTAAACTACTCACACTTCATCTGGAGGGGCTATGGTGTTGATGTAGAAGCCTCCGTGGTGGATGCCCTTCCCATGAGCTCCTAACAGCCCCAAGATGGGATCTCGTGGATACAGGAACGCATTTGGCGGTGGAATTAGGTTTTGGCCCTGCTCGATCGCTTGGGGATACGAGGTATATATAGGAGGAAGGAGTACGCTTGGAGCGTCAGGCCCCACGAGGTAGGGGGCGCGCCAGGGGCGCGCCCACCTCGTGACCGCCTGCACTTCTTGGAGTAGGGTCCAAGTCTCCCGGATCACGCCGATTGGAAAATCACGCTCTCAAGGTTTCATTCCGCTTGGACTCCATTTGATATTCTGCTTTTTCAAACACCAAATAGGCAAAAAACAGCAATTCGGCTGGGCCTCCGTTAATAGGTTAGTCCCAAAAGTAATATAAAAGTCCTCGCGCGCCTCCACCTCGTGACCGCCTGCACTTCTTGGAGTAGGGTCCAAGTCTCCGGATCATGTTCGGGTTGGAAAATCATGTTCTCAAGGTTTCATTCCGCTTGGACTCCATTTGATATTCTGCTTTTTCAAACACCAAATAGGCAAAAAAGCAATTTCGGCTGGGCCTCCGTTAATAGGTTAGTCCCAAAAGTAATATAAAAGTGGAAAATAAAGCCCAATATAGTCCAAAACAGTAGATAAAGTAGCATGGAGCAATCAAAATTATAGATACGTTGAGACGATCACATTCTCCCTCCTTATGTAAACCTTGTAAAATAAGAGAGAATAGGCATAAGTATTGTGACATAACGTAATAACAGCCCATAATGCAATAAATATCGATATAAAAGCATGATGCAAATGGACGATTCGACCAGAGAGCGGGTGTCCAGCTGCACTACTCAGACTCGCGCCACGACAGGCGCCCTTCTCTCGATAGGAAGGAGCGCCCTGCCTCTCGGATCGGGCTTAGCCTTCTCCGAGGGCCTCTGACATAGCCAACGTCATGACGGAGGCGCTCGGACACCATGTGGAGGCGTGCTTCAGCGCGCGCTTCCGCCAGGAGGGCACAACGCACGGGATGCCAGGTGCTCAAGAGTTCATCACCAAGGCAACCGAGGAGCTTCAGGAAGCAAGAGCAATGCGAGGCGACCGTCGCCCACCACCTGGTGTAGCTCCTTGTCCCGGTGAGGATAGTGAGCTGCGATCGCGCCAACATCCTGTGGCTCAACAGGCCGCCCTCAGAGCGCTTTTGGCCATCCTGCTGGTCGAGTGAGGCCTCCTCACAGCCACGTCAGATGCATTTTGGCTCAAACGCGGGCTGCTACCTTCCAAATGCTCATGCAGGCGCCTGGCAGCTCAGGAGGCTGTGCATCGCAAGCTCGATGGAGGAGGAGCAGAACCTCCAGTGGTCCCTCGAGAATCGCCCACCAGATTTACTCGTGAGGAGCGACCGCAACACGCATCTTCAACTACTCCAACATCTCTTCAAAGAATGGTGCCAGTGACATTTTCTCGTTTATTCATTAGCGCCTCGATGCATTATCCTAAGCTGCGTGGGTCCGTCTCCGCAGATGTATCGCTTTGCATCTATCGAACTAGCTCACCCTATCCATGAGATGATTTATGTTATCACCCGCTTGTTCGATGTTTTATCGCCTCTTGCGCCTCCTGCTGTCGACCGGCCTCTTGCTCATCTCAAGCAACGGGGCTACACATGCCGGGCACAGCTTGTGCTCAGTCCATCCTCGCAACCCCGAAAAATCCGAGATCGAGATCCTGCTCGTGGCCAGCCCCGCCAAGACAGCACCTCACCAATCCTTAGTGCCTTCATCTTCTTGTGGAAAGATCACGGCAAGAAACCAAGTGTGACTATGAGTTATACTCTCCTTCGGACTAACCCGCAGCAATCCTCGAGCTTGGCTGCGGTGTCCCCACCGCCGCCCTTTTTCATGCACTTGCCACGCTAAAGGGGGGCCTGTAACACCCGGATGATTAATGAACAAGAAACACCCTTACATCGTACAAACCTCACGCTGATTCGAACCCGCCTAAAGCAATTTCAAAACAAGAGCAAACGATAAAAGGTTTCAAAACCAAAACTAAAATGTTCGGGGTTGTCTAAAATAGCAAACCTAATTATGGTGGGTGCACAAATTTTTGTAAAATGTTTTGGCATTTTAATTAAACTAAAACAGAAAGCGTAAAAAGAAAAATAATAATAGAAAAGAAAGAGAAGAGGAAAGGAGGAGGAACCCCCGCCCATCCGGGCCAGCCTCCCCCCGCCCAGCCAGCCTCCCATCTCTGCCCCCTCACCTCGCCCAGCCTCCTTTGGCCGCCCAACCGGGCGCCCACTTAACTCCTTCCTCTTCGGTGGAACCCAGCCGACAGCCCCCCACTCACTCGCCCCCACCCCGACCCCTTCTCCCCGCTTCGCCTCGATCCAGATCGGGGCGAGGACCCCACACACTTACCTCACGGGCCGGCCCCCTGGCCACCCCAACCGCCTGGACCTCCTCCTCCTCTACACCACTGGTCCCTCCTCCTCCTCGCTCTATCGCCACATGGCCACACAAGGGTCGACCCCCACCTCCTCACCACCCGACGCCTCTCGACAAGACGCCTCCGCCTCATCACCGGACTCCATCACCTCCACTGCTGCCTGCTTCTAGACCCAAGACCGGTGAGCTCGCCTCCCGTGGTTCCTCTCCTCCCAACTGGCTGCCGCCCGAGCCTCTGCTCCGCCCGGCCATGCACGCCTGACCCCTGCTGCTCTCCTCGCTGAAGGGCGCACTGCCGCCGCTTTGGCCCTTCTTCTCTTCTCTGCCGACGATAAGCTTCCACCGACTAACGCCATCGTCACGGCCGCCAGCACTTCTGCCACCGAACCCCCGCCCTTCCGACGACTCACACTACTCGGCTACAAGGCGGCCTCGACTCCCACTGCTCAAGACGGCGCCACATTTCTGCTTATACATCGCTGCCCTGATCCGCCTCGGCCACGGCTTGCCGCCTGCCTCGGGCTCGGGTCAAGGCCCTCCGGCCATCGTCAGGCCTCGGCCGCCTCACCCTCGGCCTATTTTGGCGCACAAGGCACAAGGCCCTCCGGGTTGCGCCTTAACGGCACCGCCTCAAACCCTCAAGACGCCTGCTTGCCTCTCGGGTCGATGACATGGGGGCCCCACCCCACCGAATGATTTTAAAATTAAAAAGAAAATGAAAATTTAATTAAACTAATTAAGTAATTAATTAAATAATTAATTAAGTAAGTAAGTAAGTAATCTAATTAATTTGATTAATTAACCCTAATCACTAATTAACCTAATTAACTAATGTTAATTAACTTTGATTAGGTTAATTAGATAATGAGAATGACATGCGGACCCACTGTCAGGTTGACTCACCAACCTCGTTGATCGCCGACGCCAAGATGACATCATGTCGATGTCACAAATGCATTTTCAAATTAATTAAATAATTAATTAAATTCCGTAAATTAATAAAATCTTTTAAAATCATATCTTTTAACCGTAATCCGGATTAAAATATTTTCAACATGAAAGTTGCTCGTAACGACGAGACTAACCCGGATACGCAGTCCGCTCGGCACCACCACACTTCTAACCTATCGAACCTGCAAACTTTCCTCTCGTTCATCCGTCGACAGACGTTCGAACCGGAAAACTTCCCTGATGTTTTCCCCCCTAACCAAGACTTCTCATACCAAGTTAGGGCACGCCTAGCATCGCTTCTGACATGTCATGCATCGATATGCATCTGTTTACTTTGTATTCATTGTTTCTTCCCTCTTCTCTCCTAGACTACGAGACCGACGCCAGTACCGGCCAGCTCGACCACGGTGTTGATTTAATTCTCTCTCTTGCCGTGAGCAACCAGCAGGCCCCCTTGATCACCGAGATATCGCTTACTCTTATCTACATCGCTTGCATTAGAGTAGTATAGCATGTTACTGCTTTCAGATACTCCTATACCGCTGCATAGCCCGTCCTTGTAACTTCGTTGTTACCTTACCGCATTCCTATATGCTTAGTATAGGATGCTAGTACTTTCATCCAGTGGGCCCTACTTTCTTGTCCGCCCCGCTGCTTAACTATCGGGCCGTGATCACTCGGGAGTTGATCACGGTATATACTATATACTTTATACATGATACATGTGGAGACTAAAGTCGGGTCGGCCGATGGAGCACCCGCGAGTGGATCTTTGAGGCGAGCGACAGGCAGGTTGAGACCGTGATAGGAGAGAGGTGGGCTCGGCCTCTGCTCGGGCTCATGGGATACTTAACACGCTTAACGAGGTCTTGGTATTTGATCTGAGTTGGCTACGAGCTTATACGCACTAACCATCTACGGGAGTAATTATGGGTATCCCGCCGTGGTATCACCAAGCACTTCAGACGTCACGACGAGCGGCGCGCTACTGGATTGGACTAGAACGCCTTTAGGCTAGGTCTCTGCTCGTCACAGACGAACGCAGGTGTGCTCAGGCGATGGGCCTGCACTCGCGCGCTTAGGTTTAGACCGCGGTTGGCCTCTCTCTCACAGTTTAGGTGGGGCTGCGACGTGTTGATCTTCCGCGTCGGCATGACCCAGAAAGTGTGTCCGCCAAATGGGATCAAGCGGCTTGGTAAGATGGTGCACCGCAGGAAGTTAATCTATTCGGATAGCCGTGATCTTCGTAACAGACGACTTGGAGTTGTACCTTGAGCTTATGACAACTAGAACCGGATACTTGATAAAACACACCCTTCCAAGTGCCGACATAACCGTGGTCGCCTCGCCTGTGGTTATGAGCAGGGGATTGCCGGGTAGGATTGGATGTTACCCGGAGGACTTCAGCTTGTCCTCTTCTACCGCTGCAAGACAGTGTCCGTGCTTAGTCTTCGCTAAGACTAGCTATCCTCTTATTCTCGCATTCTGCGCTCACCCACCGATATGGCCTTTACACATATATCCATGCATATGTAGTGTAGTTCCTTGCTTGCGCAGTACTTTGGATGAGTACTCACGGCTGCCTTTGTTCCCCTTTTCCCTATCTCTACTCAATTGCTGCAATCGACGATGGAGCCCAGAGCCGACGCCACGCCTATGACGACTACTACTCGGAGGCGCCTACTACTACGCAGCAGCCCACCGACGACGCACTGTGAGTGACCTAGGAGGATCCTGTGCAGAGGCCTGCCCTCTTTCGATCCAGATCCCAGCTTTGTGCTAGCCATCTTATGGCACCTTGTTTAACTTATGTCTCAGACTCAGATATTGTTGCTTCTTACTGACTCGCCTATGATCGAGCACTTGTATTCGAGCCCTCGAGGCCCCTCGGCTTGTATTATGATGCATGTATGACTTATTTTATTATAGAGTTGTGTTGTGATATCTTCCGTGAGTCTTGATCTTGATCGCATACATTTGCGGCATGATTAGTGTACGATTGAATCGAGGGCGCCACAAGTTGGTATCGAGCCGACCGCCTCAGAGGGAATCCTCTTCCACACTCCTTGGTCAAGTCGAGTCTAGACATTGCAAAAACTTTTACTAACTTGGATGTGTGCCTTACGGGCCCACGCCGCCATCGGGTGGCACTAGGATCTTTTACTCCTCGACCTTTACTCGGGACTCAACACTCTTCTACTCGGTTAAACGATTTTACTAACTATCACTAGGATCCCGTGACCGCATTCACCCCAAAGTTGGATATAGCCTTAGTTGTTTTTGAAATTGTATTTGAGCAATTTCCTCACCGCTATTTGACTCTTTGAAACGCCTTTTGTTTTCAGATGGAACCCACGAGGCAGGTCGTCAGGCGCCACACGACGGCCATTGGTGCTCGGGATCACTCGCGTGCTAGCCGAGATGATGACCTATCCGGTTATCGCTGCACCCGAGTACACCGCCTATGAGGAGTACCAGACTATAACCAGGAGCAAGACCGCGCCATCGCCCACCTCTACTCTCGAGTACGAGTCCACTCATCGCGCCGCACACCGCATATGGTGTTGGAGTGACTATCGATATGGCAGTCCACGATGTCGCTATGCGCTGCTCGACACGCCTTCGCAGTAGTATCGAGTTGGACACCTCCCCTTCGTGCACATTGCTATCGCCCCGATGTTGGTGAGGAGGGTTACTACACCGCCGCCACACCACTATCACCAGAGAGCCCTTCCACCATCGTAACTTTGTTATGCATGCCGATGGGCTGATCGAGCTAACCGAGTTTTCGCCACGAGTTGTACATCACCCGTCGCACTCTACCGCGGTCTCGACGCTGATGCACCCCTTTGTCCGATCCGAGAGCTGCCGCTGCTTCGCGATCTACCCAGCCAGACTGATGCCTCAGGTGTCTTCACACGACGTGGGGAGGCTACTCTCCGCGACTTGGCCCATTTCGCCACCCGACGCCGGATTCAGCACTGCAGTATCCGCTGCCCCTGTGTCACCGACGTGGAGGACTATCTGCCGCCAGACTATCAGATTTCGTGCTACAGCTATCTCCGCAGCATCTGGGACCGATGTAGACTTGCTTGTTAGTGCTTGATGTATTCGCCATGGGCTCGCGGCCGCCTATGATGTAGTAGTCTATGTAATCGACTCTATGTATCGAACTCTATGCATGATCCCTTTGTAAGATATGCCAACTACTATGTAGTTCTATCGCTCGCTTCCATTATGCATGTTTCATCATGAATGATTCCTCGCCTCTTGCTTAATTTCTCAAATGCTGAACTACCTCGTTATATAATAGCAGATGGTTAGGCCACAGGTCGTGGTCGGGGCCAACTTCCCACCACCGCCGAGTACATGGCTGGTATGATCCAACAGCTCGAGATGAATCGCCACCATGGAGAATATGATGGCTCGCCTCGCCCCCAATATGAACCAAAGACCCAAACGGAACAACTCTACAGATTTCATACGTCAACCTCAAAGGTACCGTAGCTCAACCCAGCCATCGGATGTCGATGATCGCCCGTGACATCACCTATGAGATGGAGTCCGCTGATGTAGCCCCCGCCACTATGTCACCTTTGCTTCCTTCTTCCTCAAGGGACCCGCAACTCAATGGTGGACAGCCACAGCGCATTTCGCCAGCTTGGAACACTCATCACCTGCCGCATTTCCTGTGTTGCCTCCGTGCCCGCTTCATCCTCAAGGGGTCATGGACCGAAGAAGCGTGAGTTCCGCAACTCACCCAAGGCAACAAGACTGAAGCTTTATCAACGAGAGTTCTGGACTTGTCTCGCTATGTCAAGAGGATATTGCAACCGATGCACGCAGACAGAGAAGTTCCGTGACGGCCTTCAAGTCGACATCAAGCTCGCACTTAGTGCACGACTTTGCTGATTTCGCCACCTTGGTGAACAAAGCTATCAATGTCAAAACTGGTCTCGCAGGAATACCGAGCTCTAACAGCGAACTGCGACACGGGCTCATCTTCGGCCCATCCTCGCAAAGCGCAAGATATGGATTCCCAACAAGATGTACCAAATTAATGCACTGCTTAAGCGTAACTATGCTACACCTCGCTCCGCTTACAACTAAGCAGCCAAGCTTCCAGCTCCACCACCCCAAGCTCCTGCTCCCACTCCCAATAATGGCTTGTGCTTCAAAGTGACAACCAGGGCACTGCATAGAGAATGCAACCAGAACCGTAATCACCGGCTTCTTCCAAAGAACTGGCCGTGGAAACACCTGCACTGCAACAACACCGCCAAGTCTTATGGGCAAGCTCAGGCCAACCACGTTGATCTGAACGAAGCTCAAGACCAGCCTGCATCGTGATGGGTACACTCGAAATTCAAGACTGATCTGCTTTATTCGATCTCAGAGCATCGCATTCATTCATGTCTCAAGACTTTGCATACAAGCACGACGTTAAGTGTGAGGAGATGAACTCTTCGGTAGTGGTAAAACCCCATTGGGACAATGTCAAACCTCCATGGTTGGCGCCGACGCCCCGTGGAAATCAAGGGCTGGAATTCTATGCTTCCCCATTATCCTCAAGACGCCTAACATCGACCTCATATTGGGGATGGATTGGTTGAAGACGATACGGCGCCAATCGCTTATGCCACTAAGACCGCCCATCTGCTACACCCTTCGATGAAATAGTGTTACCATGCTCGTTCTGTCCAAGATGCCGAGGCAAGGCTCTATGCATTGAATGCATTGAACGCCGCACCCTCGAGGGAATTGAAAACATTCCTGCTGCTTATGCATTTCCAAGACGCCTTTCCCAAGAACTTCCAGGATTCCCTCGCTAGGGCTGTCGAATTCGCCATCGACTTGAAACCAGTGCACCACTCCTATAGCCAAACGTCCCTACAAGATGCCGCCGCATGAACTCCTTGAACTAAAGGAGGAAATCGATAAATCTCTTCAAAGCGGCTTCATTCGCCCAAGTTGCTCACTCTGGGGAGCACCTTCTCTTGTTAAGAAGAAGGATGGGACAAACCGATTGGTCCAAGACTACCGCCCCATAAATCAAGCTACCATTCGTAATAAGTATCCTCTTCCTGATCAATGATCTTTATGATCAATTGGCTGGTCTGGTCCGTTGTTCTCGAAACTCGACTTGAGGTTGGGTTACCACCAGATCCGTGTTCGTGAGGAGGATATCCCCAAGACCGCATTTGTGACTCGCTATGGTTCATACGAGTACACCGCCATGTCTTTCGGCTTAACCAATGCTCCAGCCTACCTTCTCTCGCCGATGAACTATATATTCATGTATTACCTCAACAAGTTTGTCGGGTTTATCCGATGATATCCCGATCTATTCCAAGAATGAAGAAGAACATGTCAACATCTTCGCCTTTGTGCCGAAAAGCTACGAGAGCATCAACTCTATGCCAAGTTCTCCAAATGTGAATTCTGCTTCCTCAAGTAACCTATCTTGGGCATGTCATCTCTAAGGATGGTATTGTTGCCAACCCCGAACGAGTTCAGCTATCCTCGATTGACTCCTCCAAGAACGCATAAGTCGGTTTTTCTCGTCTCGCCACTATTGCCGCCGATTCGCCGAGAACTTCTCCAAGATTGCCAGCCTCCGACTAACCTGCTGTATAAGGGCGCCAAATTCCAATGGATGATAAATGTCGAAAGTTTCAGCACTCAAAGACAAGTTGACGCCTCGCCTAGTGCTAGCTCCTCCCGACACTAAGAAGGACTTCACATTTACTACGACGCTTCGCCAAGGTTTAGGCGGTGTCCTAATGCAAGAGCGCAGTGGTTGCTTATGCCTCTCGGGGCCATGCCTCACGAGGAGAACTACCCAGCCATGACCTCGAACTTGTCGCCATTCATGCACTAAAGCAAAGGGCGACATTACCTTCTCGGTAATCGCTATAGATCTTCACCGACCACCAAAGTCTGAAGTATCTGCTTACTCAGCCAGACCTGAACCTCCGCCACAGAGATGGATGGAGACAGCTGCACTTTTGATTTGGGTATTTCCTATACGCCGTGCAAGGCTAATGTAATGGCTGATGCCTTGAGCCGCAAATTCATCGCAACCACCTTCGTGTTCACAAAGTTCAGCCCTCTTGTTGAAGAATCTGAAAGTCGAACCTCCATATTGTTCCTCCGGTGCACTGCTTCCTCCTCCGGAGTTCCGCAAGATGAATCTCCGTGTTGTTCCCTGTGGTTCCTCTTTACCCCGGCTGTTGAGCCCG
>JAHIAM010004231.1:0-26953 GCA_021605205.1 Aegilops longissima | reverse complement strand
CCTAAGCCTAGCACAAAGATCGTAGTTCGTATGCTAAAGCTTTTCTAATGTCAAGTATCATTTCCTTAGACCATGAGATTGTGCAACCCGGATACCGTAGGAATGCTTTGGTGTACCAAACGTCACAACGTAATCGGGTGGCTATAAAGGTGCACTATGTATCTCCGAAAGTGTCTCATGGGTTGGCACGAATCGAGACTCGGATTTGTCACCCGTAAACGGAGAGGTATCTCTCGGCCCACCTGTAAGACATCATCATATGTGCACAATGTGACCAAGGGGTTGATCACGGATGATGTGTTACGGAACGAGTAAAGAGACTTGCCGGTAACGAGATTGAACAAGGTATCGGATACCGACGATCGAATCTCGCAAGTACAATACCGCTAGACAAAGGGAATTGTATACGGATTGATTGAATCCTCGACATCGTGGTTCATCCGATGAGATCATCGTGGAACATGTGGGAGCCAACATGGGTATCCAGATCCCGCTGTTGGTTATTGACCGGAGAACGCCTCACCATGTCTACATGTCTCCCGAACCCGTAGGGTCTACACACTTAAGGTTCGGCGACGCTTAGGGTTATAAAGGAAGTTTGTATGTGGTTACCGAATGTTGTTCGAGTCCCGGATGAGATCCCGGACGTCACGAGGAGTTCCGGAATGGTCCGGAGGTAAAGATTTATATATGGAAAGTTGTTGTTCGGGTTCCGAAAAGTTCGGTTTTTTCAGATTGTACCGGAAGCTTCCGTAAGGTTCCGGAGGATTCCGGAGGGGTCCGGAGGTCCGGAAATTGTTCCACCACGTCCAATACAGTAGCATGGGCTGTAGGGGCGCCTAGCCTTAATGGGCCAGGGGCACCAGCCCCCCAAGGCCCATGCGCATGGGAAGGGGAAACCCCAAGGGGAGGCCTCCACTTGACTTGGGAGGCACTCCCCCTTGGCCGCCCCTAGATGGGATCTAGGGCTGGCCGCACCCCTGGGGTGGGAACCCAAAGGGGCGCAACCCCCTTCCCCTATATATAGTTGAGGTTTGGGGCTGCCATACACATGAGAACTTCTCCTCTATTGGTGCAGCCCCGCCTCCTCCTCCTCCTCCCGTGGTGCTTGGCGGCCTTGCCGGATTGCCACGCCCTCCACCACCACCACGCCTGCTGTGCTGCTGGATGGAGTCTTCCTCAACCTCTCCTCTCTCCTTGCTGGATCAAGGCGTGGAGACGCCACCGGCTGTACGTGTGTTGAACGCGAGGTGCCGTCCTGCTCGCACTAGGATCTCCGGTGATTTGGATCACGACGAGCACGACTCCTTCAACCCCTGCTTCATGAACGCTCGCTTAACGATCTACAAGGGTATGTAGATGCACTCTCCTTCCTCGCTGCTAGTTTCTCCATAGATAGATCTTGGTGACACGAGGAAAATTTTGAATTTCTGCCACGCTCCCCAACAATGGCATCATGAGCTAGGTCTATTGCGTAGATTCTTTGCACGAGTAGAACACAAAGTAGTTGTGGGCGTTGATGTTGTTCAATATGCTTACCGTTACTAGTCCAATCTTGTTTCGACGGTATTGTGGGATGAAGCGCCCGGACCGACCTTACACGCATTTCACGTGAGATGTGTTCCACTGACCGACATGCACTTGGTGCATAAGGTGGCTAGCGGGTGCCGCCTCCCACTTTAGTCGGAACGGATTCAATGAAAAGGGTCCTTATGAAGGGTAAATAGCAATTGGCATATCACGCTGTGGTTTTATGAGGTAAGAAACGTTTGCTAGAAACCCATAGCAGCCATCAGAAACATGCAAACAACAATTAGAGGACGCCTAACTTGTTTTTGCAGGTATGCTATGTGATGTGATATGGCCAAGAAGAATGTGATGAATGATATGTGATGTATGAGATTGATCATGTTCTTGTAATAGGATTCACGACTTACATGTCGATGAGTATGACAACCGCAGGAGCCATAGGAGTTGTCTTTATTTATTGTATGACCTGCGTGTCATTAAACAACGCCATGTAATTACTTTACTTTATTGCTAACCAAGAGCTATAGTAGTAGAAGTAATAGTTGGCAGAAAACTTCATGAAGACACGATGATGGAGATCATGATGATGGAGATCATGGTGTCATGCCGGTGACGATGATGATCATGGAGCCCCAAGATGGAGATCAATGGAGCTATATGATATTGGCCATATCATGTCACTAATATATAATTGCATGTGATGTTTATTATGTTTATGCATCTTGTTTACTTAGAATGACGGTAGTAAATAAGATGATCCTTACAACAATTTCAAGAAGTGTTCTCCCTAACTGCACCGCTAAAGTTCGTCGCTTCTAAGCACCACGTGATGATCGGGTGTGATGGATTCTTACGCTCACATACAACGGTGTAAGACAGATTTACACACGCCAAACACTTAGGGTTAACTTGACGAGCCTAGCATGTACGCACATGGCCTCGAACACGAGACCGAAAGGTCGAGCATGAGTCGATAGTAGATATGATCAACATGAAGATGTTCACCGATGATGACTAGTCCGTCTCACGTGATGATCGGACACCACCTAGTTGACTCGGATCATGTAATCACTTAGATGACCAGAGGGATGTCTATTCGAGTGGGAGTTCATAAGATGAACTTAATTATCTTGAACATAGTCAAAAGACCTTTTGCAAATTATGTCGTAAGCTCGCGCTTTAGTTCCACTGCTTAGATATGTTCCTAGAGAAAATATAGTTGAAAGTTGAAAGTAGCGATTATGCGACAGAGAAAGCTTATGTCCTTAATGCACCGCCAAAGGTGCTGAACCCCAAATGTCGCTTGTGGATGTTGCAACATCGGACATACACGCTTTGATAACTACGTGATAGTTCAGCTTAAACGGTTTAGAGTTGAGGCACGAAAGACGCTTTCAAATGTCGCGAACATATGAGATGTTTCGAGGGCTGAAATTAGGATTTCAGGCTCGTGCTCACGCCAAGAGGTATGAGACCTCCAACGATTTTCTTATCTTACAAACTAAGGGAGAAAAGCTCAATCGTTGAGCTTGTGCTCAGATTGTCCGAGTACAACAATCACTTGAATCGAGTGGGAGTTGATCTTCCGATGAGATAGTGATGTTTCTCCAAAGTCATTGCCACCAAGCTGCTAGAGCTTCGTGATGAACTATAACATATCAAGGATAGAGATGATGATCTTGAGGTATTCGCGTTGTTTGACATCGCGAAAGTAAAAATCAAGAAGGAGCATCAATTGTTGATGGTTGGTGAAACCACTAGTTTCAAGAAGGGCAAGGGCAAGAAGGGACACTTCATGAAACGGCAAATCAGCCATCGCTCCAAAGGAAGAAACCCAAGGTTGAACCCAAACTCGAGACTAAGTGCTTCTGCAATAAGGGGAACAGCCACCGGAGCAGAGATTACCCTAGATACTTGGTAGATAAGAAGGTCGGCAAGGTCGATAGAAGTATATTGATATACACTATGTTAATGTGTACTTTACTAGTACTCCTAGTAGCACCAGGGTATTAAGATACCGTTCGGTTGCTAAGTGTTAGTAACTCAAATAAAAGAGCTACGGAATAAACGGAGACTAGCTAAAGGTGAGTCGACGATATGTGTTGAAGTGTTTCCAAGTTTGATGTGATCAAACATCGCACGCCTCCCTCTACCATCAAGATTAGAATTAAACCTGAATAAGTGTCATTTGGTGTTTATGCTGAGCATAGACATGATTGGATTATGTCTATCGTAATATGGTTATTCATTTAAGGAGAATAATGGTTACTCGTTAATTTGAATAAAACCTTCAATGGTCTAGCACCTAAAAGGAATGGTTTATTGAATCTCGATCGTAGTGATACACATTTTCATGCCAAAAGATATAAGATAGTAATGATAGTACCACGACTTGTGGCAATCGCCATGTAAGTCATATTGGTATAAAACGCATGAAGAATCTCCATGTTGATGGATCTTTGACTCACTGCTTTTGAAAAGTTTGAGACATGCAAACCATGTCTATTGGTGTATACGCATGAAGAAACTCCATGCAGATGGATCGCTTGGACTCACTTGATTTTGAATCACTTGAGATATGCAAATCAAACCACATGGGCAAGATGACCTAAAAGCCCGGTTTCAAAGAAGATGGAACAAGGTAGCAACTTGTTGGAAGTAACACATTTTGATGTGTGCAGTCCAATGAGTGCCGAGGCATGCAAAGTGAATATCGTTATGTTCTTACTTCACGATGATTCGAGTAGATGTTGAGTATATTTACTTGATGAAACACAAGTCTGAATTATTGAATGGTTCAAGTAATTTCAGAGTGAAGTTTAAGATCTTCGTGACAAGAGGATAGAATGTCTATGATATGATCATAGAGATGAATATCTGAGTTACGAGTTTTGGCACACAATTAAGACATTGTGCAAATTGTTTCACAATTAATACCGCCGAACACCATAGTGTGATGGTGTGTCCGAACATCATAGTTGCACTCTATTGGATATGGTGCGCACTATGATATCTCTTATCGAATTACCACTATCGCTCATGGGTTAGGCATTAGAGACAACCGCACTCACTTTAATGGGGCACCACGTATTCCGCTGAGACGACACCGCTTGGAGAAACCTGTTGTCGCTTTCTAAAAGTTTGGGGCTGCGATGCTTATGTGGAAAAGTTTCAGTTGATAAGCTCGAACCCAAAGCGACAAAATGCATCTTCATAGGACACCCAAAGCAGTTGGGTATACCTCCTAATTCAGATCCGGAAGCAATAGGGATTGTTTCTTGAATCGGTTCCTTTCTCGAGGAAAAGTTCGTCTCAAAAGTTGAGTGGGAGGATGGTGGAGACTTGATGAGGTTATTGAACCATCACTTCAACTAGTGTGTAGCAGGCACAGAAGTTGTTCCCGTGGCACCTACACCAATTGAAGTAGAAGCTTATGATAGTGATCATGAAGTTTCGGATCAAGTCACCGACGCACTCGAGGGTGACAAGGATGCGCATTACTCGAGTGGTACGCAATCCTGTCTTGAAGGTCATGTTGCTAGACAACAATGAACCCACGAGCTATGGAGAAGCAATGGTGGGCCCAAATTCACAAATGGTTAGAAGCCATGAAATCCGAGATAGGATCCATGTATCGTAACAAAGCATGGACTTTGGTGGACTTGCTCGATGATCGGCAAGCCATTGAGATAAATGGATCTTTAAGAAAAGACGGACAAGGACGGTGATGTCACCGCTCTATGAAGCTAGACTTGTGGCGTAAGAGTTTTCACAAGTTCAAGGAGTTGACTACGATGAGAATTTCTCATCCGTAGCGATGCTTAAAGTCCGTTGGAATCATGTTAGCACAAGCTGCATTTATGAAATCTGGCGATGGATGTCAAAACGAGTTTCCTTACCGCCAGAAGGAAAGGTTGTATGTGATACAATCGAAAAGTTTTGTCAATCCTAAGGATGCTAAAGGTATGCTAGCTCCAGAATCCTTATAAGGACCGGAGTAAGCATCTCGAGTTGGAATATGCACTTTGATAGGATGATCAAAGATTTTGGTTTATACAAAGTTTATGAGAAACTTGTATTTCCAAAGAAGTGAGTGGAGCACTATAGAATTTCTGATGAGTATATGTTGTTGACATATTGATGATCGAAATGATGTAGAATTTCTGGAAAGCATATAGGGTTATTTGAAAGATGTTTTCAATAGAAAACCTGGATTAAGCTACTTGAACATTGAGCATCGAGATCTATAAGGATAGATCAAAATGCTTAATAATACTTTCAAATGAGCACATATTTTGACATGATCTTGAAGGTGTTCAAGATGGATCACCAAAGAAGGAGTTCTTGCCTGAGATGTAAGGTATGAAGTTAAGAGTTAAAGCTCGACCACGCAGAAAAGAGAGAAAGGACGGTAGGTCGCCCCCATGCTTCGTATATAGGCTCTATAGTATGCTATGCGTCAGTACCGACCGAAGTGTGCCTTGCCATGAGTCACCATAGTACAAGAATGATCCAGAATGGATCATTGGACAGCGGTCAATAATTGTCCTTGGAGTAAATAAGACATGTTTCTCGATTATGGAGGTAATAAAGAGTTCGGCGAAGGGTTACGCCGATGTAAGCTTTAACACCTATCCGAAAGTGACTCGAGTAGCAAACCGGATACGATAGTGGAGCAACCATTTGAATAGATCCAAGTGGAGCGTGGAAGCAGCGCTATAATATGACCTAGAAATTTTCAAAGCACACACGGATCTGAAAGGTTCGCACCCATTGACTAAAAACCTCTCTCACAAGCAAAACATGATCAAACCTGAGAACTCATTGAGTCTTAATCACATGATGATGTGAACTAGTTTACGACACTAGTAAACTCTTTGGATGTTGGTCACATGGCGATGTGACCTATCGCGTTAATCACATGACGATGTGAACTAGATTATTGACTCTAGTGCAAGTGGGAGACTGTTGGAAATATGCCCTAGAGGCAATAATAAATTAGTTATTATTATATTTCCTGTTCATGATAATCGCTATTACCCATGCTATAATTGTATTGATAGGAAACTCAGATACATGTGTGGGTACATAGACAACACCATGTCCCTAGTAAGCCTCTAGTTGACTAGCTCGTTGATCAATAGATGGTTACGCTTCTAACCATGGACATTGGATGTCGTTGATAACGGATCACATCATTAGAGAATGATGTGATGGACAAGACCCAATCCTAAGCCTAGCACAAAGATCGTAGTTCGATGCTAAAGCTTTTCTAATGTCAAGTATCATTTCCTTAGACCATGAGATTGTGCAACTCCGGATACCGAGGAATGCTTTGGTGTACCAAACGCCACAACGAATCGGGTGGCTATAAAGGTGCACTACAGTGTATCTCCGAAAGTGTCTGCTGGTTGGCACGAATCGAGATCGATTTGTCACCCGTAAACGAAGAGGTATCTCTGGGCCCACTCGTAAGACAGCATCATATGTGCACAATGTGACCAAGGGGTTGATCACGGATGATGTGTTACGGAACGAGTAAAGAGACTTGCCGTAACGAGATTGAACAAGGTATCGGATACCGACGATCGAATCTCGCAAGTACAATACCGCTAGACAAAGGGAATTGTATACGGATTGATTGAATCTCGACATCGTGGTTCATCCGATGAGATCATCGTGGAACATGTGGGAGCCAACATGGGTATCCAGATCCCGCTGTTGGTTATTGACCGAGAACGCCTCGGTCATGTCTACATGTCTCGAACCCGTAGGGTCTACACACTTAAGGTTCAATGACGCTTAGGGTTATAAAGGAAGTTTGTATGTGGTTACCGAATGTTGTTCGAGTCCCTGATGAGATCCCGGACGTCACGAGGAGTTCCGGAATGGTCCGGAGGTAAAGATTTATATATGGAAAGTTGTTGTTCGGTTCCTAAAAGTTCGGTTTTTTCAGATTGTACCGGAAGCTTCTGTAAGGTTCCGGAGGATTCCGCAGGGTCCGGAGGTCCGGAAATTGTTCCACCACGTCCAATACAGTAGCATGGGCTGTAGGGGGCGCCTAGCCTTAATGGGCCAGGGGCACCAGCCCCCAAGGCCCATGCGCATGGGAAGGGGAAAACCCAAAGGGGAGGCCTCCACTGACTTGGGAGGCACTCTCCCTTGGCCGCCCCCCTAGATGGGATCTAGGGCTGGCCGCACCCCTTGGGGTGGGAAACTCAAAGGGGCGCAGCCCCTTCCCTATATATAGTTGAGGTTTGGGGCTGCCACACATGAGAACTTCTCCTCTATTGGTGCAGCCCCGCCTCCTCCTCCTCCTCCCCGTGGTGCTTGGCGAAGCCCCGCTGGATTGCCACGCCTCCACCACCACCACGCCTGCTGCTGCTGCTGGATGGAGTCTTCTCAACCTCTCCTCTCTCCTTGCTGGATCAAGGCGTGGAGACGCCACCGGCTGTACGTGTTGAACGCGAGGTGCCGTCTGCTCGCACTAGGATCTCCGTGATTTGGATCACGACGAGTACGACTCCTTCAACCCTGTTTCATGAACGCTCGCTTAACGATCTACAAGGGTATGTAGATGCACTCTCCTTCCTCGCTGCTAGTTTCTCCATAGATAGATCTTGGTGACACGAGGAAAATTTTGAATTTCTGCCACGCTCCCCAACAATGGCATCATGAGCTAGGTCTATTGCGTAGATTCTTCGCACGAGTAGAACACAAAGTAGTTGTGGGCGTTGATGTTGTTCAATATGCTTACCGCTACTAGTCCAATCTTGTTTCGACGGTATTGTGGGATGAAGCGTTCGGACCGACCTTACACGCATTTTACGTGAGATGTGTTCCACCGAATCGACATGCACTTGGTGCATAAGGTGGCTAGCGGGTGCCGCCTCCCACTTTAGTCGGAACGGATTCGATGAAAAGGGTCCTTATGAAGGGTAAATAGCAATTGGCATATCACGCTGTGGTTTTATGAGGTAAGAAACGTTTGCTAGAAACCCATAGCAGCCACGTAAAACATGCAAACAACAATTAGAGGACGCCTAACTTGTTTTTGCAGGTATGCTATGTGATGTGATATGGCCAAGAAGAATGTGATGAATGATATGTGATGTATGAGATTGATCATGTTCTTGTAATAGGATTCACGACTTACATGTCGATGAGTATGACAACCGGCAGGAGCCATAGGAGTTGTCTTTATTTATTGTATGACCTGCGTGTGTCATTAAACAACGCCATGTAATTACTTTACTTTATTGTTAACCGCTAGCCATAGTAGTAGAAGTAATAGTTGGCGAGAAAACTTCATGAAGACACGATGATGGAGATCATGATGATGGAGATTGTTGGGGAACGTTGCAGAAAATTAAAATTTTTCCTACGGTTTCACCAAGATCCATCTATGAGTTCATCTAGCAACGAGTATTCAGATTAGATAGCATCTACATACCACTTTGTAGATCGCAACGAAGCTTCGGAGTGAACGTGGATGAGGTAGTCGAACTTGCCGCGATCCAATTCACCGATGATCTAGTGCCGAACGGACGGCACCTCTGCTCAACACACGCAGACGGTCATGAACGCCTCCTTCTTCTTGATCCAGCAAGGTGAAGGAGAGGTTGAGGAAGATGGCTCCAGCAGCAGCACGACGGCGGCAGGATGGTGGAACTTGCAAGATTCCTACAGGGCTTCACTGCACTACGGAGGAGGAGATGTGTTGGAGAGGGAGAGGAGGCGCCCAGGGCAAAGGTGCTGCTGCCCCTCCCTCCCCCCTTTATATAGGTGCCAAGGAGGGGAGGGCGCAGCCTTGCCCTCCTCCAAGGGAGGGTGCGCCAAGAGGGGAGGTGTCCACCTCCCAAGGCACCCCTGAGGTGCCTTCCCCTCATGGACTCTTCCCTCCTTAAACCCTAGGCGATGGGCCCTTGGGGCTGGTTCCCTTGGCCCATGTGGGCCTAGGCGCACCACCTAGGGCCCATGTGGCCCCTCGGGCTGGTGGCCCCACTTCAGGGACCCCGACCCTCCGTGGTCCCAGACAATACCGATATCACCAAACTTGTCCCGATGGTCAAACAGCACTTCCTATATATAATTCTTTACCTCCGACCATTCCGAACTCCTCGTGACGCCCAGGATCTCATCCGGACTCAACAACATTCGGTTACTGCACATACATATTCCTATAACCCTAGCGCTATCAACCTTATGTGTAGACCCTACGGTCGGGAGACATGCGCATATGACCGAGACGGCCTCGGCAATAACCAACAGCGGATCTGGATACCCATGTTGGCTCCTATATGCTCCACGATGATCTCATCGGATGAACCACGATGTCAAGGATTCAATTAATCCCAGATACGATTCCCTTTGTCAATCGGTATTTTACTTGCCCGAGATTCGATCGCTTCAGATACCAATACCTCGCTCAATCTCGCATCGCAAGTCACTTTTCTCGCATCAGAATGCATGATCCCGTGATCAAACACTTTGATCACATTGAGCTCATTGTGATGATGCATTACCGAGAGGGCCCGGTGATACCTCTCCGCAAGCGGAGTGACAAATCCCGCCTCGATCCATGTCAACCCAATGACACTTTCGGAGATACCCGTAGCATACCTTTATAGTCACCCAGCTACGCCAGACGCTTGGCACACCCAAAGCACTCCTACGGTATCCGGAGTTACACGATCTCATGGTCTAAGGAAAGGATACTTGACATTGGATAACTCTAGCAAACGAACTATGCGATCTTATGCTATGTTTAGGATTGGTCTTGTCCATCACATCATTCTCCTAATGATGTGATCCCGCTTATCGATGACATCCAATGTCCATAGTCAGAAACCATGACTATCTCGTCGATCAACGAGCTAGTCAACTAGAGGCTCACTAGGGACATGTTGTTGTCTGTTATTCACACATGTATTACGATTTCCTGTTAACACAATTATAGCACTAATAAAGACAATTATCATGAATAAGGAAATATAATAATAATGCTTTTATTATTGCCTCTAGGGCATATTTCCAACAGTCTCCCACTTGCACTAGAGTCAATAATCTAGTTACATTGTGATGAATCGAACACCCATAGAGTTCTCGTGTGATCATGTTTTGCCTTAGGGAGAGAGTTTAGTCAACGGATCTGCGACATTCAGATCCGTGTGCACTTTACAAATTTCTATGTCTCCATCTTGAACATTTTCACGAATGGAGTTGAAGCGACGCTGATGTGCCTAGTCTTCTTGTGAAACCTGGGATCCTTTGTAAGTGCAATAGCTCCAGTGTTGTCACTGAAGAGCTTGATTGGCCCCGACGCATTGGGTATGACTCGAGGTCGGTGATGAACTCCTTCACCCAAATTGCTTCATGTGCTGCCTCCGAGGCTGCCATGTACTCCGCTCACATGTAGATCCCGCCACGACGCTTTGCTTGCAACTCGCACCAGCCATCGCCCCACCATTCAAAATATACACGATCCGGTTTGTGACTTAGAGTCATTCAGATCTGTGTCGAAGCTTAGCGCCGACGTAACCTTTACGATTTGAGCTCTTCGTCACCTCCATAAACGAAACATTTCCTTAGTCCTTTCGTACTTCAGATATTCTTGATCGCTGTTCAGTTGTTCCTTGCCGGGATTACTTTGGTACCTTCCTACCAAACTTACGGCAAGGTTTACATCAGGTCTGGTACACAAAGATGGCATACATAATAGAACCTATGGCTGAGGCATAGGGATGACACTCATCTCTTCTATATCTTCTGCCGTGGTTTGGACATTGAGCTGAGCTCAATTTCACACCTTGTAATACGTAAGAACCCTTCTTAGATTGATCCATATTGAACTTCTTCAATATCTTATCAAGGTATGTGCTTTGTGAAAGACCTATGAGGCGCCCTCGATCTATCTCTATAGATCTTGATGCCTAATATATAAGCAGCTTCTCCAAGGTCCTTCATTGAAAAACTCTTATTCAAGTAGGCCTTGATGTTGTCCAAGAGTTCTATATCATTTCCCATCAAAAGTATGTCGCCTACATATAATATGAGAAATGCCACAGAGCTCCCACTCACTTTCTTGTAAACACAAAGCTTCCATAAGTCTGTAAACCCAAACGCTTTGATCATCTCATCAAAGCGTAATGTTCCAACTCCGAGATGCTTGCACCAGCCCATAAATCGAGCGTTGAGCTTGCACACCTTGTCAAGATTCTTAGGATCGACAAAACCTTCTGGCTGCATCATATACAATTCTTCCTTAAGGAAACCATTAAGGAATGCCGCTTTGACGTCCATTTGCCATTCTCATAATCATAGTATGCGGCAATTGCTAACATGATTCTCGACGGACTTTAGCTTCGCTACCGTGAGAAAGTCTCATCGTAGTCAACCCTTGAACTTGTCGATAACCCTTAGCGACAAGTCGAGCTTTATAGATGGTCACATTACCATCCGCTGTCTTCTTCTTCTTAAAGATCCATTTATTTTCTATGGCTCGCCGCTCAACGGCAAGTCACCAAAGTCCATACTTTGTTTTCATACATGGATCCTATTCGGATTTCATGGCTTCCAGCCATTTGTCTAAATCCGGCCCGCCATTGCTTCCTCATAGTTCAAGGTTCACCGTTGTTCAACAACATGATTTCCAAGACAGGTTGCTGCATTCACTGTGCGGAACGTGTCCTTGTCGACCTTCAATTTCAGAGGAGCTTGATCAAGCATCTTGATCATCATCATTAATTTCTCTCTAGTCGGTGCAGTGCACCTCGTAAACGCTTTTCTTGAGTTTCGCCATTTTCCGGTTCAAGAGGTAACACTTCATCAAGTTCTACTTTCCTCCCACTTACTTCTTTCGAGAGAAACTCTTTCTAGAAAGGATCCATTCTGGCAACAAAGATCTTGCCTTCGGATTCGAGGTAGAAGGTATACCCAACAGCTTCTTTAGGGTATCCTATGAAGACGATTTTTCCGACTTGGGTTCGAGCCAGTTGAAGTTTCTTCACATAAGCATCGCATCCCCAAACTTTTAGAAACGATAGCTTAGGTTTCTTCCCAAACCATAATTCATACGGTGTCGCCTCAACAGATTTCGACGGAGCCCTATTTAAAGTGAATGCGGCAGTTTCTAAAGCATAGCCCCAAAAGATAGCGGTAAGTCGGTAAGAGACATCATAGATCGCACCATATCCAATAGAGTGCGACACGACGCTCGACACACCATTACGCTGAGGTGTTCCAGCGGTGTGAGTTGTGAAACTATTCCACATTTTCTTAAGTGTGTGCAAATTGTGACTCAAGTATTCTCCTCCACGATCTGATCAGAGAAACTTGATCTTTCTATCACGTTGATTTTCAACCTCACTCTGAAATTCCTTGAACTTTTCAAAGGTCTCAGACTTTAGGTTTCATTAAGTAGATATACCCATATCTACTCAAGTCATCGCGAGGGTGAGAACATAACGATAGCCTCCATGAGCCTCAACACTCATTGGACCGCATACATCGGTATGTATGATTTCCAATAAGTTGGTTGCTCGCCCATTGTTCCCGAGAACGGAGTCTTGGTCATTTTACCCATGAGGCATGGTTCGCACGTGTCAAATGATTCATAATCAAGAGACTCTAAAAGTCCATCCGTATGGAGCTTCTTCATGCTTGACACCTATGTGACCAAGGCGGCAAGTACCACAAATATGTGGGACTATTGTTATCAACTTTAACTCTTTTGGTATTCACACTATGAATATGTGTATCATCACGCATTTAGATTCATTAAGAATAAACCATTAACCATCTGAGCATGACCATAAAACATATCTCTCATATAAATAGAACAACCATTATTCTCGGATTTAAATGAGTAGCCATCTCAATTGCGAGATCCAGATGCAATGTTCATGCTCAAACTTGGCACTAAATAACAATTATTGAGGTTTAAAACTAATCCCGTGAGGTAAATGTAGAGGCAGCGTCGACGGCGCATCACATCGACCTTGGAACCATTCCCGACGCCAAGATCGTCACCTCGCCCTTCGCCAGCCTCCGCTTATTCCGCAGCTCCCGCTTTGAGTTACAAATATGAGCAACTGCACCGTATCAAATACCCAAGAGCTACTACGAGTACGGTAAGGTACACATCAATTACATGTATATCACATATACCTTTGGTTTTGCCGGCCTTCTTGTCCGCTAAGTATTTGGGGCAGTTTCGCTCCAAAGGACCACTTCCCTTGCAATAAAAACACTCGCCTCGGCTTGGGTCCATTCTTTGGCTTCTTCCCGAACTTGTTTACGGGCGCTGCAACTTCCTTGTCATTCCTTCTTGAAGTTCTTTTACCCTTACCCTTCTTGAACTTAGTGGTTTTATTCACCATCAACACTTGATGTTCTTTTCTTGATTTCTACCGCTGATTTCAGCATAGCATATACCTCGTGAATGGTCTTTACCATCCCCTGCATATTGTAGTTCATCACAAAGCTCTTGTAGCTAGGTGGAAGTGATCGGAGGATTCTCACAATGACCGCTTCATCCGGAGATTAACTTCCAGCTTGAGTCAAGCGGTTGTGCAACCTGCACATTTTGAGTATGTGCTCACCGACAGAGCCATTTTCCTCCATCTTACAGCTAAAGAATTTGTCGGAGACTTCATATCTCTCGACCCGGCATGAGCTTGGAAAACCATTTTCAGCTCTTCAACATCTCATATGCTCCATGTCTCTCAAAACGCTTTTGGAGTCCCGGCCTAAGTCGTAGCATGCCGCACCGAACGAGGGAGTAATCATCGCAGCGTGACTGCCAAGCTGCTCATAACGCCTTGTTCTCAGGAGAATAGGTGCGCTACCCAGCGGTGCTCTTAGGACATAATCTTTCTTGGCAGCTATGAGGATGATCTCGTGTTCCGACCCAGTCCGAGATAGTTGCTACCATCGCCTTTCAGCTTGGTTTTCTAGGAACGCTGAAGTTGAGGACTACGCTGGCCATTTGATCTACAAGACACATTGTAAATATTTAGACTAAGTTCATGATAATAAAGTTCATTTAATCAAATTTAATGAACTCCCACTTAGATAGACATCCTCTACTAGTCATCTAAGTATTACATGATCCGAGTCAACTAGGCCGTGTCCGATCATCACGTGAGACGGACTAGTCAACATCGGTGAACATCTTCATGTTGATCGATCTTCTATACGACTCATGCTCGACCTTTCGGTCTTCGTGTTCCGAGGCCATGTCTGTACATGCTAGGCTCGCAAGTCAACCTAAGTGTTTTATGTGTAAATCTGTCTTACACCCGCTGTATGCGAACGTAAGGACCTATCACACCCGATCATCACGCGGTGCTTCTAACGATTTAACCTTAGCAACGGTGCACGCTTAGGGTGAACACTTTCTTGAAATTATCATGAGGGATCATCTTATTTACTACCGTCGCTCTAAGTAAACAAGATGCAAAACATGATAAACATCACATGCAATCAAATAATAAACGTGACATGATATGGCCAATATCACATAGCTCCTTTGATCTCCATCTTGGGGCTCCATGATCATCTTGTCACCGCTTGACACCATGATCCTCATCATCATGATCTTCATCATCGTGTTCCATGAAGTTGCTCGCCAACTATTACTTCTACTACTATGGCTAACGCGCTTAGCAATAAAGTAAAGTAATTTACATGGCGATTCTCAATGACACGCAGGTCATACAAAAATAAAGACAACTCCTATGGTTCTGCCGTTGTCATACTCATCGACATGCAAGTCGTGATTCCTATTACAATAGCATGAACATCTCATACATCACATATAGATCATTCATCATACATCACAACTTTGGCCATATCATATCATTAAAGCAATTGCTGCAAAAACAAGTTAGACGCCCTCTAATTGTTGTTGCAAGTTTTACGTGGCTGAATTAGGGTTCTAGCAAGAACGCTTTTCACCTACGCTCAAACCACAACGTGATTTGTCAATCTCTATTTACCCTTCATAAGGACCCTGTTCATCGAATCCGATCCAACTAAAATAGGAGAGACAGACACCCGCCAGCCACCTTATGCAACTAGTGCATGTTAGTCGGTGGAACCGGTCTCACGTGAAGCGCACGTAAGGTTGGTCCGGCCGCTTCATCCCACAATACCGCTGAATCAAGATTGACTAGTAACGGCAAGAAGAATTGACAACATCTACGCCCACAACAAATTGTGTTCTACTCAAGAAGAAGAACTACGACAGACCTAGCTCGATACCACCGCTAGGGAACGCTGCAGAAAATTAAAATTTTTCCTACGGTTTCACCAAGATCCATCTATGAGTTCATCTAGCAACGAGTATTCAGATTAGATAGCATCTACATACCACTTTGTAGATCGCAACGAAGCTTCGGAGTGAACGTGGATGAGGTAGTCGAACTTGCCGCGATCCAATTCACCGATGATCTAGTGCCGAACGGACGGCACCTCCGCTGCTCAACACACGCGACGGTCACGAACGCCTCCTTCTTCTTGATCCAGCAAGGTGAAGGAGAGGTTGAGGAAGATGGCTCCAGCAGCAGCACGACGGCGGCAGGATGGTGGAACTTGCAAGATTCCTACAGGCTTCACTGCACTACGGAGGAGGAGATGTGTTGGAGAGGGAGAGGAGGCCCAGGCAAAGGTGCTGCTGCCCCCTCCCTCCCCCTTTATATAGGTGCCAAGGAGGGGGAGGGCGAGCCTTGCCCCTCCTCCAAGGGAGGGGTGCGCCAAGAGGGGGAGGTGTCCACCTCCCCAAGGCACCCTGAGGTGCCTTCCCTCATGGACTCTTCCTCCTTAAACCCTAGGCGATGGGCCCCTTGGGGCTGGTTCCCTGGCCCATGTGGGCCTAGGCGCACCACCTAGGGCCCATGTGGCCCCTCGGGCTGGTGGCCCCACTTGTGGACCCCGACCCTCCGGTGGTCCCAGACAATACCGATATCACCAAACTTGTCCCGATGGTCAAAACAGCACTTCCTATATATAATTTTTACCTCCGACCATTCCGAACTCCTCGTGACGCCCGTGATCTCATCCGGACTCAACAACATTCGGTTACTGCACATACATATTCCTATAACCCTAGCGCTATCAACCTTATGTGTAGACCCTACGGGTTCGGGAGACATGCGATATGACCGAGACGGCTCGGGCAATAACCAACAGCGGATCTGGATACCCATGTTGGCTCCTATATGCTCCACGATGATCTCATCGGATGAACCACGATGTCAAGGATTCAATTAATCCCGATACGATTCCCTTTGTCAATCGGTATTTTACTTGCCCGAGATTCGATCGCTTGTGATACCAATACCTCGCTCAATCTCGCTATCGCAAGTCACTTTTCTCGCATCGTAATGCATGATCCCGTGATCAAACACTTTGATCACATTGAGCTCATTGTGATGATGCATTACCGAGAGGGCCCGGTGATACCTCTCCGCTGCCGGAGTGACAAATCCCAGCCTCGATCCATGTCAACCCAATGACACTTTCGGAGATACCCGTAGCATACCTTTATAGTCACCCAGTTACGCCAGACGCTTACACACCCAAAGCACTCCTACGGTATCCGGAGTTACACGATCTCATGGTCTAAGGAAAGGATACTTGACATTGATAACTCTAGCAAACGAACTATGCGATCTTATGCTATGTTTAGGATTGGTCTTGTCCATCACATCATTCTCCTAATGATGTGATCCCGTTATCGATGACATCCAATGTCCATAGTCGAAACCATGACTATCTGTCGATCAACGAGCTAGTCAACTAGAGGCTCACTAGGGACATGTTGTTGTCTCGTTATTCACACATGTATTACGATTTCCGGTTAACACAATTATAGCACGAATAAAGACAATTATCATGAATAAGGAAATATAATAATAATGCTTTTATTATTGCCTCTAGGGCATATTTCCAACAGAGATCATGGTGTCATGCCGGTGACGATGATGATCATGGAGCCCCGAAGATGGAGATCAATGGAGCTATATGATATTGGCCATATCATGTCACTAATATATAATTGCATGTGATGTTTATTATGTTTATGCATCTTGTTTACTTAGAACGACGGTAGTAAATAAGATGATCCTTACAACAATTTCAAGAAGTGTTCTCCCTAATGCAAACAACCTGCTAAAGTTCGTCGCTTCTAAGCACCACGTGATGATCGGGTGTGATGGATTCTTACGCTCACATACAACGGGTGTAAGACAGATTTACACACGCCGAAACACTTAGGGTTAACTTGACGAGCCTAGCATGTATGCATATGGCCTCGAACACGAGACCGAAGGTCGAGCATGAGTCGATAGTAGATACGATCAACATGAAGATGTTCACCGATGATGACTAGTCCGTCTCACGTGATGATCGGACACGCCTAGTTGACTCGGATCATGTAATCACTTAGATGACCGAGGGATGTCTATTCGAGGGGAGTTCATAAGATGAACTTAATTATCTTGAACATAGTCAAAAGACCTTTTGCAAATTATGTCGAAGCTCGCGCTTTAGTTCCACTGCTTAGATATGTTCCTAGAGAAAATATAGTTGAAAGTTGAAAGTAGCGATTATGCGACAGAGAAAGCTTATGTCCTTAATGCACCGCCAGTGTGCTGAACCCCAAATGTCGCTTTGTGGATGTTATGTAACATCGGACATACACGCTTTTGATAACTACGTGATAGTTCAGCTTAAACGGTTTAGAGTTGAGGCACGAAAGACGCTTTCAAATGTCGCGAACATATGAGATGTTTCGAGGGCTGAAATTAGATTTCAGTGCTCGTGCTCACGCCAAGAGGTATGAGACCTCCAACGATTTTCTTAGCCTACAAACTAAGGGAGAAAAGCTCAATCGTTGAGCTTGTGCTCGATTGTCCGAGTACAACAATCACTTGAATCGAGTGGGAGTTGATCTTCCGATGAGATAGTGATGTTTCTCCAAAGTCATTGCCACCAAGCTGCTAGAGCTTCGTGATGAACTATAACATATCAAGGATAGAGATGATGATCTTGAGGTATTCGCGCTTGTTTGACATCGCGAAAGTAAAAAATCAAGAAGGAGCATCAATTGTTGATGGTTGGTGAAACCACTAGTTTCAAGAAGGGCAAGGGCAAGAAGGACACTTCATGAAACGGCAAATCAGCCATCGCCCAAAGGAAGAAACCCAAGGTTGAACCCAAACCCAGACTAAGTGCTTCGCAATAAGGGGAACAGCCATCGAGCAGCATTACCCTAGATACTTGGTAGATAAGAAGGCTGGCAAGGTCGATAGAAGTATATTGATATACACTATGTTAATGTGTACTTTACTAGTACTCCTAGTAGCACCAGGGTATTAAGATACCGGTTCGGTTGCTAAGTGTTAGTAACTCAAATAAAAGAGCTACGGAATAAACGGAGACTAGCTAAAGGTGAGTCGACGATATGTGTTGAAGTGTTTCAAGTTTGATGTGATCAAACATCGCACGCCCCTCTACCATCAAGATTAGAATTAAACCTGAATAAGTGTCATTTGGTGTTTATGCTGAGCATAGACATGATTGGATTATGTCTGTCGTAATATGGTTATTCATTTAAGGAGAATAATGGTTACTCTGTTAATTTGAATAAAACCTTCAATGGTCTAGCACCTAAAAGGAATGGTTTATTGAATCTCGATCGTAGTGATACACATTTTCATGCCAAAAGATATAAGATAGTAATGATAGTACCACGACTTGTGGCAATCGCCATGTAAGTCATATTGGTATAAAACGCATGAAGAATCTCCATGTTGATGGATCTTTGACTCACTGCTTTTGAAAAGTTTGAGACATGCAAACCATGTCTATTGGTGTATACGCATGAAGAAACTCCATGCAGATGGATCGTTGGACTCACTTGATTTTGAATCACTTGAGATACGCAAATCAAACCACATGGGCAAGATGACCGAAAAGCCTCGGTTTCAAAGAAGATGGAACAAGGTAGCAACCTGTTGGAAGTAACACATTTTGATGTGTGCAGTCCAATGAGTGCCGAGGCATGCAAAGGAATATCGTATGTTCTTACTTCACAGATGATTCGAGTAGATGTTGAGTATATTTACTTGATGAAACACAAGTCTGAATTATTGAATGGTTCAAGTAATTTCAGAGTGAAGTTTAAGATCTTCGTGACAAGAGGATAGAATGTCTATGATATGATCATAGAGATGAATATCTGAGTTACGAGTTTTGGCACACAATTAAGACATTGTGCAAATTGTTTCACAATTAATACCGCCTGAACACCATAGTGTGATGGTGTGTCCGAACATCATAGTTGCACTCTATTGGATATGGTGCGTACTATGATATCTCTTATCGAATTACCACTATCGCTCATGGGTTAGGCATTAGAGACAACCGCACTCACTTTAATGGGGCACCACGTAATTCCGCTGAGACGACACCGCTTGGAGAAACCTGTTGTCGCTTTCTTAAAAGTTTGGGGCTGCGATGCTTATGTGGAAAAGTTTCAGGTTGATAAGCTCGAACCCAAAGCGGACAAAATGCATCTTCATAGGACACCCAAAACAGTTGGGTATACCTCCTAATTCAGATCCGGAAGCAATAGGGATTGTTTCTTGAATCGGTTCCTTTCTCGAGGAAAAGTTCGTCTCAAAAGTTGAGTGGAGGATGGTGGAGACTTGATGAGGTTATTGAACCATCACTAACTAGTGTGTAGCAGGGCACAGTGAAGTTGTTCCTGTGGCACCTACACCAATTGAAGTAGAAGCTATGATAGTGATCATGAAGTTTTGGATCAAGTCACCGACGACTCAGAGGGTGACAAGGATGCGTACTACTTCAGAGTGGTACGCAATCCTGTCTTGAAGGTCATGTTGCTAGACAACAATGAACCCACGAGCTATGGAGAAGCAATGATGGGCCCAAATTCGACAAATGGTTAGAAGCCATGAAATCCGAGATAGGATCCATGTATCGTAACAAAGCATGGACTTTGGTGGACTTGCCCGATGATCGGCAGCCATTGAGATAAATGGATCTTTAAGAAAAGACGGACAAGGACGGTGATGTCACCGCCTATGAAGCTAGACTTGTATGAAGAGTTTTCACAAGTTCAAGGAGTTGACTACGATGAGAATTTCTCATCCGTAGCGATGCTTAAAGTCCGCTGAATCATGTTAGCACAAGCTGCATTTATGAAATCGCGATGGATGTCAAAACGAGTTTCCTTACCAGCCAGAAGGAAAGGTTGTATGTGATACAATCGAAAAGTTTTGTCAATCCTAAGGATGTTAAAAGGTATGCTAGCTCCAGCAATCCTTATAAGGACCGGAGTAAGCATCTCGAGTTGGAATATGCACTTTGATAGGATGATCAAAGATTTTTGGTTTATACGAAGTTTATGAGAAACTTGTATTTCCAAAGAAGTGAGTGGGAGCACTATAGAATTTCTGATGAGTATATGTTGTTGACATATTGATGATTAGAAATGATGTAGAATTTCTGAAAGCATATAGGGTTATTTGAAAGATGTTTTCAATAGAAAACCTGGATTAAGCTACTTGAACATTGAGCATCGAGATCTATAAGGATAGATCAAAATGCTTAATAATACTTTCAAATGAGCACATACCTTGACATGATCTTGAAGGTGTTCAAGATGGATCACCAAAGAAGGAGTTCTTGCCTGAGATGTAAGGTATGAAGTTAAGAGTTAAAGCTCGACCACGGCAGAAAAGAGAGAAAGGACGAAGGTCGCCCCCTATGCTTCAGATATAGGCTCTATAGTATGCTATGTCTGTGTACCACACCGAAGTGTGCCTTGCCATGAGTCACTATAGGTACAAGAATGATCCAGAATGGATCATTGGACAGCGGTCAATAATTGTCCTTGGAGTAAATAAGGACATGTTTCGATTATGGAGGTAATAAAGAGTTCGGCGAAGGGGTTACGCCGATGCAAGCTTTAACACCTATCCGAAAGTGACTCGAGTAGCAAACCGGATACGATAGTGGAGCAACCATTTGGAATAGATCCAAGTGGAGCGTGGAAGCAGCGCTATAATATGACCTAGAAATTTGTAAAGCACACACGGATCTGAAAGGTTCGCACCCATTGACTAAAAACCTCTCACAAGCAAAACATGATCAAACCTGAGAACTCATTGAGTCTTAATCACATGATGATGTGAACTAGTTTACGACACTAGTAAACTTTGGATGTTGGTCACATGGCGATGTGACCTATCAGCGTTAATCACATGACGATGTGAACTAGATTATTGACTCTAGTGCAAGTGGGAGACTGTTGGAAATATGCCCTAGAGGCAATAATAAATTAGTTATTATTATATTTCCTTGTTCATGATAATCGCTTATTACCCATGCTATAATTGTATTGATAGGAAACTCAGATACATGTGTGGTACATAGACAACACCATGTCCCTAGTAAGCCTCTAGTTGACTAGCTCGTTGATCAATAGATGGTTACGCTTCCTGACCATGGACATTGGATGTCGTTGATAACGGATCACATCATTAGGAGAATGATGTGATGGACAAGACCCAATCCTAAGCCTAGCACAAAGATCGTAGTTCGTATGCTAAAGCTTTTCTAATGTCAAGTATCATTTCCTTAGACCATGAGATTGTGCAACTCCCTGATACCGTAGGAATGCTTTGGTGTACCAAACGCCACAACGAATCGGGTGGCTATAAAGGTGCACTACAGTATCTCCGAAAGTGTCTGCTGGGTTGGCACGAATCGAGATCGATTTGTCACCCGTAAACGGAGAGGTATCTCTGGCCCACTCGTAAGACATCATCATATCGTGCACAATGTGACCAAGGGGTTGATCACGGATGATGTGTTACGGAACGAGTAAAGAGACTTGCCGGTAACGAGATTGAACAAGGTATCGGATACCGACGATCGAATCTCGCAAGTACAATACCGCTAGACAAAGGGAATTGTATACGGATTGATTGAATCCTCGACATCGTGGTTCATCCGATGAGATCATCGTGGAACATGTGGAGCCAACATGGGTATCCAGATCCTGCTGTTGGTTATTGACCGGAGAACGCCTCGGCCATGTCTACATGTCTCTCGAACCCGTAGGGTCTACACACTTAAGGTCTGGCGACGCTAGGGTTATAAAGGAAGTTTGTATGTGGTTACCGAATGTTGTTCGAGTCCTGATGAGATCCCTGACGTCACGAGGAGTTCCGGAATGGTCCGGAGGTAAAGATTTATATATGGAAAGTTGTTGTTCGGGTTCCGAAAAGTTCGGTTTTTCTATTGTACCGGAAGCTTCCTGCAAGGTTCCGGAGGATTCCTGAGGGGTCCGGAGGTCCGGAAATTGTTCCACCATGTCCAATACAGTAGCATGGGCTGTAGGGGGCGCCCTAGCCTTAATGGGCCAGGGGCACCAGCCCCCAAGGCCCATGCGCATGGGAAGGGGAAACCCCAAAGGGGAGGCCTCCACTTGACTTGGGAGGCACTCTCCCTTGGCCGCCCCTAGATGGGATCTAGGCTGGCCGCACCCCTTGGGGTGGGGAACCCAAAGGGGCGCAGCCCCCTTCCCTATATATAGTTGAGGTTTGGGGCTGCCACACACATGAGAACTTCTCCTCTATTGGTGCAGCCCCGCCTCCTCCTCCTCCTCTCCCGTGGTGCTTGGCGGCCTCGCTGGATTGCCACGCCTCCACCACCACCACGCCTGCTGTTGCTGCTGGATGGAGTCTTCTCAACCTCTCCTCTCTCCTTGCTGGATCAAGGCGTGGAGACGCCACCGGCTGTACGTGTGTTGAACGCGAGGTGCCGTCTGCTCGCACTAGGATCTCCGGTGATTTGGATCACGACGAGTACGACTCCTTCAACCCTGCTTCTCATGAACGCTTCCGCTTAACGATCTACAAGGGTATGTAGATGCACTCTCCTTCCTCGCTAAGTTTCTCCATAGATAGATCTTGGTGACACGAGGAAAATTTTGAATTTCTGCTACGCTCCCAACAATGGCATCATGAGCTAGGTCTATTATGAGATTCTTCGCACGAGTAGAACACAAAGTAGTTGTGGGCGTTGATGTTGTTCAATATGCTTACCGCACTAGTCCAATCTTGTTTCGACGGTATTGTGGGATGAAGCGCCTTGACCGACCTTACACGCATTTTACGTGAGATGTGTTCCACCGATCGACATGCACTTGGTGCATAAGGTGGCTAGCGGTGCCGCCTCCCACTTTAGTCGGAACGGATTCGGCGAAAAGGGTCCTTATGAAGGGTAAATAGCAATTGGCATATCACGCTGTGGTTTTATGAGGTAAGAAACGTTTGCTAGAAACCCATAGCAGCCATCAGAAACATGCAAACAACAATTAGAGGACGCCTAACTTGTTTTTGCAGGTATGCTATGTGATGTGATATGGCCAAGAAGAATGTGATGAATGATATGTGATGTATGAGATTGATCATGTTCTTGTAATAGGATTCACGACTTACATGTCGATGAGTATGACAACCGCAGGAGCCATAGGAGTTGTCTTTATTTATTGTATGACCATGGTCATTAAACAACGCCATGTAATTACTTTACTTTATTGTTAACCAGAGCCATAGTAGTAGAAGTAATAGTTGGCAGAAAACTTCATGAAGACACGATGATGGAGATCATGATGATGGAGATCATGGTGTCATGCCGGTGACGATGATGATCATGGAGCCTCAAGATGGAGATCAATGGAGCTATATGATATTGGCCATATCATGTCACTAATATATAATTGCATGTGATGTTTATTATGTTTATGCATCTTGTTTACTTAGAACGACGGTAGTAAATAAGATGATCCTTACAACAATTTCAAGAAGTGTTCTCCCTAACTGTGCACCGCTAAAGTTCGTCGCTTCTAAGCACCACGTGATGATCGGGTGTGATGGATTCTACGCTCACATACAACGGTGTAAGACAGATTTACACACGCCAAACACTTAGGGTTAACTTGACGAGCCTAGCATGTACAGACATGGCCTCGAACACGAGACCAAAGGTCGAGCATGAGTCATATAGTAGATACGATCAACATGAAGATGTTCACCAATGATGACTAGTCCGTCTCACGTGATGATCGGACACGCCTAGTTGACTCGGATCATGTAATCACTTAGATGACCGTAGGGATGTCTATTCGAGTGGGAGTTCATAAGATGAACTTAATTATCTTGAACATAGTCAAAAGACCTTTTGCAAATTATGTCGTAAGCTCGCGCTTTAGTTCCACTGCTTAGATATGTTCCTAGAGAAAATATAGTTGAAAGTTGAAAGTAGCGATTATGCGGACAGTAGAAAGCTTATGTCCTTAATGCACCGCCAGGTGCTGAACCCCAAATGTCGCTTGTGGATGTTATAACATCGGACATACACGCTTTGATAACTACGGATAGTTCAGCTTAAACGGTTTAGAGTTGAGGCACGAAAGACGCTGAAATGTCGCGAACATATGAGATGTTTCGAGGGCTGAAATTAGGATTTCAGCTCGTGCTCACGCCAAGAGGTATGAGACCTCCAACCATTTTCTTAGCCTACAAACTAAGGGAGAAAAGCTCAATCGTTGAGCTTGTGCTCAGATTGTCCGAGTACAACAATCACTTGAATCGAGGGAGTTGATCTTCCGATGAGATAGTGATGTTTCTCCAAAGTCATTGCCACCAAGCTGCTAGAGCTTCGTGATGAACTATAACATATCAAGGATAGAGATGATGATCCTTGAGGTATTCGCGTTGTTTGACATCGCGAAAGTAAAAATCAAGAAGGAGCATCAATTGTTGATGGTTGGTGAAACCACTAGTTTCAAGAAGGGCAAGGGCAAGAAGGACACTTCATGAAACGGCAAATCAGTTATCGCCCAAAGGAAGAAACCCAAGGTTGAACCCAAACCCGAGACTAAGTGCTTCGCAATAAGGGGAACAGCCATCGGAGCATCATTACCCTAGATACTTGGTAGATAAGAAGGCTGGCAAGGTCGATAGAAGTATATTGATATACACTATGTTAATGTGTACTTTACTAGTACTCCTAGTAGCACCAGGGTATTAAGATACCGTTCGTTGCTAAGTGTTAGTAACTCAAATAAAAGAGCTACGGAATAAACGGAGACTAGCTAAAGGTGAGTCGATTTATATGTGTTGAAGTGTTTCCAAGTTTGATGTGATCAAACATCGCACGCCCCTCTACCATCAAGATTAGAATTAAACCTGAATAAGTGTCATTTGGTGTTTATGCTGAGCATAGATCAAGGAAATATGCCCTAGAGGCAATAATAAAGTTATTATTTATTTCCTTATTTCATGATAAATGTTTATTATTCATGCTAGAATTGTATTAACCGAAACATAATACATGTGTGAATATATAGACAAACAAGATGTCACTAGTATGCCTCTACTTGACTAGCTTGTTAATCAAAGATGGTTATGTTTCCTAACCATGAGCAATGAGTTGTTATTTGATTAACAAGGTCACATCATTAGTTGAATGATCTGATTGACATGACCCATTCCGTTAGCTTAACACTTGATCGCTTAGTATGTTAATGCTTTCTTCATGACCCATACATGTTCCTATAACTATGAGATTATGCAACTCCTGCTTACCGGAGGAACACTTTGGTACTACCAAACGCCACAACGAATCGGGTGATTATAAAGGAGTACTACAGTGTTCCAAAGGTACTTGTTGGGTTGGCGATTTCGAGATTAGGTTTTGTCATCCGATTGCTCTGGAGAGGTATCTCCGTGCCTTCTCGGTAATGCACATCACTTAAGCCTTGTAAGCATTACAACTAATGAGTTAGTTGTGAAGATGATGTATTACGGAACGAGTAAAGAGATTTTACCGTAACGAGATTGAACTAGGTATTGATACCGACGATCAATCTCGGGTAAGTAATATACCGATGACAAAGGAACAACGTGATGTCGTTATGCGGTTTGACCGATAAAGATCTTCGAGAATATGTAGGAACCAATATGGGCATCCAGGTTCCGCTTATTGGTTATTGACCGAGAATGGTTCTAGGTCATGTCTACATAGTTCTCGAACCCGTAGGGTCCGCACGCTAACGCTTCGGCGATGCCATTATGAGTTTATAAGTATTGATGCACCGTTTGTTCGAGTCCCGATGTGATCACGACATGACGAGGAGTCTCAAATGGTCGAGACATAAAGATTGATATATTGAAGCCTGAGTTTGACTTCGAATGGTTCCGAGTGAAAACAGGATGTTACCGAACGCCGGAGGTTACCGGAACCCCGGGGGTATATGGGCCTTCATGGGCCTCAAGGAGAAGGAGAAGGGCCGCCATAGGCTGCGCGCCTCCCCTTCCAG
>JAHIAM010004230.1:0-33147 GCA_021605205.1 Aegilops longissima | reverse complement strand
TAGGTCAAGAAAACAAGTAATCAAAGCAAACAGTCCTAGTATGCCTGGTCTGATGCAAACAAGCAATTGAACAGATGTGTGAGCAAATCTTACATGTCAAGAAAAGAAGCAAAGAAGGAGGCTTAAAGACCATCACTTGACCTGACCAGATTTAAGGGGCATTTAAACATCATGTGCAACGTATGAGCTAACATAAACATTGCATATTCCAGATTCTACAATGGAATGCACATGTATTAGGTTATGCCATGTATGATGATGCCTAAATGTACAGAGATAGCAAAGGGTGAGTGATTCATCAATGCACGCACAATTGAATTGCAAGTTAAGGGCCATTGATTCCGCTTTTCAGGCATATTGTCAAAATAAGCCATAAAAGATGTAAAGAAGTCATTTTTGAGTTATGGGCTTGGGCTTAACTAATTTCGCTTTGGAGGGGGGGTTTTTGCAGAACCTCACTAAAAATTGAAGGAAGGGAATAGTGAAATGACTCTGTTGTGCCTAATATTACACTCAAAATGCAACTGCTGACGCTGTGTCACACCTGACCCTCAAGTAAAACAAACACACAAGCATTCATTGCCCTGCCCACGATCTCCTCTCCCCTTCCCTCTACTCGATCCCCCGCTCAAGCAAGACTAGGGTTCCTCCAAACAGCTGTCCGCCATCGGGTCCCATCTGCCTGGTCCTTGACGATGCTATGTCCACTAGGCTACATGGCCGGTGGTAGGGGCAAATCTCCATGGCTCCTCCTCCGGCGCCGCCTCATTCTCATGGTCTCCAAGAATGCTCCACTGTGGTTCGGCCCAACGCACTACTCCGGGCAAGCGCCGCACAACTACATTCACCGATGCCACATCGCTGCAGAAGGCACCTTATTCCCTCCTCCTCCCGTGCCATGGCCTTGAGGTGTCAAGTGAAGGATGAGCTCATCCAACAAGGTGAGGATCTCCTCTGATTTTTGCCAAATTTTCATTCTGATCCACTATATATGATGAATTGCTATGAGCTGCTTCCGCTGCTGCTATATGATGCATTGCTATGAGCTGCCCCTACTGCTGCTATATGATGAATGCTATGAGTCGTTAGTCGTTGTATGATGAGTTGCTATGAGTCGCTGTCGCTATATGATGAAATGCTATGAGCTGCTCCTCGCCGCTATATGATGAATTACTATGAGTTGTTCTTGCTGCTGCTATATGATGAATTGCTATGAGCTGTTGAGTGGTATATGATGAATTGCATCGTCATTGCCTGATGATGAGTTGCTATGAGCTGTCTGCACGCTATATGATGCTTTCGTGGTGCTGCTATATGATAATAACCAGCCACTTGGACCATCGAATTTCAATAAATAATTGTTCTTCATTTAAATGTGGGTCATGCGTTTTGTTTAAATTAGGCAATGGGATCTCTATGGAAAACATTGACCAAAGTAGATTGTGCCAAGTAGATGGTATCTTTGTATTTGCATTTTGAGCAAATAGTGATGGTCTCTTTTCCTATCATATTAATTACATGCACTAGGTTCAATTTGTGATGTTTGCAAGTCAAATTAATTTCCATATGGGCAGCAAAATGAAAATATATAATGCAATCTAGACTTTCCACCGATCATACCAAAGATAAGCTGAAAACGCAATTAAAAGAACTGTTGGCTTATTACATGGAGCTTATATTCACAGTGCTTATTTTCTTAGGATAACTCGTAATAACTCATCCCTAAGAAACTTGGCTAATAGAACTGCATACAAATAACATGTCACGATGATTGCAATGGAGGATTGACGCACTATAGCACACGTATAGGCTCACCGCTGCCTCTCCTTTTTATGCGATGTTCCATGAAATTGCCACATACATCTTGTACTTTTCATTGTGTAACCCTATCTCGCAAGTTGACACGGCTAATTTCTGACATCTCTACATGATACTACATTGCATATCCCTTTGCATATTTAAACCACCAATTAACGATTGTGTGCGCATTTAAACCAGCTATGACTCTGATGTCGGACTAGCTGGCACTCTAAGGAGCCTAATGTAGTGCACTAGAATTCTACATGCCACCTACGATTTTGTGTAATGTAACGCCCCTGCTCCTAAATATATGTCTTTGTAGATATTCCAAGATGGACCACATATGATGTATATAGATGCATTTTCGAGTGTAGATTCACCTCATTTTGTTCGTATGTAGCCTATAGTGGAATCTCTAGAAAGACTTATATTTAGGAACGGAGGCATGAGGTAGTATCATGTATGACATCTACATATATAATTTAGTAATTTAGTAGCCAAGAGTAGAAATCATTGTCCGCACAAAGGGATTACTGGTCGAAAATCCTAGCAAAGCATGTCACAGGCACGTAACAATACAAGAGAGAGAGACGCGCTTACAAGATCATAGCAATGCCTCAATCCAGATCTTGTTGGCCAAGCTGTTAGATCTAGAAGAAACATCGCCCTTGTAGTTTTTGCCACCGCATAACATGTGTAATAAATGACCAGCTTAGTATATTTGAAGTACATCGGCAGGTGTGATGTCGACGGTTTAAAGGTGACAAGTACCTAGGCTGGTATGGTGCTTGGCATCTCCCGCACGGTGGGAATCAGGTTAGAAACGCCGAGGGTGATGACACCGCTACCGCTGTGGTCCGACGGAGATCTAGAACCGCGAGTAGGGTGTTTGTGGAGCGGTCGCAGGGTGGACTACGTGTGGGCGGCGGATCTGGTGGTCGGGACGAGGGCGAGGTGAAGCTGCTCGTGGTTGGGTTAAGGATGGTGTCGACGACGCGGATCTCAGGGCCGTGGACGGGCATCGGTTGCCCGGTGGTTAAGGATGGTGTCGACGATGCGGATCTCGCGCCGCGGGATGGGCGCCGGTTGCCCGGCGGTTGGGTTAAGGGTGGTGTCGATGATGCGGATCTACGGCCGTGGACGGGCGCCAAAAGCTGCTTCGATAGGTTGGATGAGGGTGCGAGGAAGCGGATCTCGAGGTCGTGGACCGCTGAGTTGGCGTGCGGCCCCGTAGGGCTTGAGAATGGTAGGCGGCTACTCCGGTAGGGTTGACGATGGTGTCGACGGTTGCCCGTAGGGTTGAGGAAGGTGCTCGCAAAGTGGCTCCGGTAGGGTAGAGGAAGGGTTGATGATAGCTACATTGGTTGTTTGAAGAAACATCACTATAACTTTGGCATGCACAACCTGAAAAGGTTTATTTAAATAGAAAAATGTGATATGTGAGTATCCAATCTTTATAGCGTTGAATCGATATTGTACCTTTGGCCACGACACGGCGTAGATATTGACTTATGTTCAAGTTGGCGCGCGCCCACGATCGCTAGATAGTGATACGTGAATGAATTGTGCAATCTCTCACACGCATACATATCTCATTTCCCCTGGGCATCGGAATCACACATGCGCATCTTCGTATTTCTCTCCGCCGTGGTTAAATTCGCCTTTCTACCCCGTTCCCTACAAGTCTCTCACACGTAAACACACACGCCTCTATGTCTAACACGCCCACCCTTTAATTCCGCCCCACCCACAGCCACTAATGTCTCAAGGTATAATAATGTCTCTCACATATGCTATCTACCTATCCCTTAATATAGCTAGATATGTGTCACACAAACTCCTTCTCCCTACTAGTAAGATGCCCATGCGCTGCATGGAACATCAAGATGCATTTGTATGAGAAGTTTATCTTGTGGGAGAAAAGGATGAACGAGGGAATGCCTTATTTGCAAATGCGAGAGGGTGTGGGTATCTTTTTGCAAAATTGCCAGATTTCCTTCCTGTCCGTCGGATATAAATCGATGGCCTATATTGCAGGATGGCAGGAATAACCATCATCACCAACTCTATATTTTTATAAGAGTGGAGATATGTGAGTCTCACTGCCCCCCCACACACACACCCACACTTCCCAACATGTATGAGTAGGGTGACACCTCGATCTTGATACTAATATATTGACTAGCTTCTCTATCAAACACACACACACACACACACACACTCACCCGCACCAAGGAGTAGGGTGACACCTCGATCTTGATACTAATCTATCGACCAGCATTCTCTCTCTCAAACATACACCCACACACACTACCCGACAATCAAGGAGTAGGGTACATCGATCTTGATAATAATCTATCTACCTCTTCAAACACACACACACACACACACACACACACACACACACACACACACACACACACACACACACACACATGACGCACGCACGCTTAGTTGTGCTTCAGGCGCCTACCGCAAGACACTCGACACGCCTTTCTCTCCTCCCCCCAACAATGACAGCAGAAGGGTGACAACTCGATCTGATCACAACTCGATCCATCTTTCTTCTTGCCTTCAGAACCACCATCGCGATCACATCATCGTGGCCTTAATTTATTGTGCTGTTGCATTCTCGCTCCAAATAATACCGACATGTGCGATCCTTTGCTTAATTATATGCATCACCGTGAACTAGTACTCCATCCGTCAATTTATAAGTTGTGCTTACCTTTTCCATCAACTTCGCAACGCGCAAGCATCTTGCTAGAAACACTAGAATATGTCTATATAATCTATATGTGATAGTCCATTTGAAATCTCAAAAAGACAAATATTTAGGTATGGAGGGAGTAATATATTAGGAGTATATCAAAACAATAGTGATTTCTTTCAAGTTTGTGAACACATACTACTATTCTACTACTTTGGATCCGCGTAATGCATGGGCACATTGCTAGTAAAAGGAAAGGCCTGCTCACCACACCAAGACCCCCACACGCCCGGGAATCGGAGTACAACACGCCCTGTCCTAAGACGTTACATAGCTTAGGGAAGGCGTGTTGCCTAGCATTTTCACTCTCATGTGGGACCGCCAATGAGTTAAACCGACACCTCCCGCCACGGGTTGGAAAACTAAACAAGGGGAAGATCTAGTCGTGAGCACGTAAAGCCAAGAAATTTTGTCGTCGACGGGCTCGTTGATAGAGTAGGAGCATTCAGATCGGTACTACTCCTACTAGTACCAAGTTTGTACTCTTAATACTATATTACTAGTACTACCACTATACAACTAGTAGATACGCACGGCACAACATCTGAGAACAAAAAATGGGAAGATCTTGTTTTGGGTGATTTATCTTTTTCAATCAACGAGTATGAATAATATGATGGGGGCACCCATGAAGCTTATGTGGCTTGGTTGCATGGCTACGGAAGGTTAGAGAAAAATAAATAGATAATGTGTTTAGAGTGCACTCCACTAAATATATATACTTTGGATCCATTGCAACGGACCGCACATATATATCTATACCCCCATATAGTGTGTGAAAAACTTTGAAATTTGGTCGTTGATGAAGCTAATCCGACGGTACAAAGATGGCAACTGAGCACCATCGGGCCGTTGATATCATCCACCGATTCTGCCACATGTATAATATAGAAGACCCATGGTTGAACTTAATTCATGACTAACTTTACCACAACTAAGCTTAGGCAAAGTTATTAGTTCTTCAAAATGAGCCACAAGTTGGCAAGCCTAAGGAATCTTGCACATTTTTGTGTGTATGTCATGTGGGGCCTTAGCGGGCTTTTTGCCTAAGGTGTGGCTTGAACCAAACACTCACCTAAGTTAATCAAACTTGCCTAACCTTACATTCCACCAGATTTTGCCACATGTTAGAATCCGTAAAACTCCACATGTAGAAGCATAATGCACAAACCACTGGGGATCTCATGCGCGTAATGCACGTACCTTACTAGTACTAGTTGGTAGTAGTAAGAAACAAATTCCAGTTTTGGCATGAGCTTCATCGGGAGCACCACAAGGCTCGCCGCATGAGTTACATTTCCTGGGGCCCATGGGACCGAATCAAAGGCTTAGTGCCCGCCTATGAGTCAATGACATGCGGACCTTAAATGCGGCTGGCCCACATGTCCTTCTCATGGTGGTGGCGTGGTTCGCGACTCACCATTCGAGATGAACCAGCTGGTGGTGGCGTGGTTGCATGCAGGGTGCCAAAGCTGGCCGGGCCAGCTATAAGGCGAGATGGCCACATCTGGCGGGTACTACCTGTGAGTACATAAGTACTTCAATGAGGATTGATGCCCGGACGAAATGTGTCACAGCCGCTGGATGAAAAATTGATGGTGCGGGAGTACGGATCGGAGCACGTTAGAATGAGCAGGAAAACCGCTGCCTAATCGGGTGTGTTTGTGGTAGAAAGTTGATGGTCGCCAGAAGTTCAGCCTGGCCCGCATGTCATGCACACAAAGGCAGAGGAGCGGGGGGCCGAGAGGGATGAGGACACGAACAATCCTACCATTCTGTCACTGTCACAGCCCCGTGATCAACCCTAGAGCTTGTTTGTAGCTAGTAGCATTGCATCCATGCATCATGTTTAATTTCCATGAAATTTGAAATGGGGATGATCAAGCCCTAGCACTAAAGCAATTCAAATAGGTTTAAATTCAAAAATATTTTCAAAAACCCAAAGTGGTTTGCAAAATGTTCATGATTAATGGAAAAGGTGAAACCATATCCAGAGGTGATGGATATTTTTCCAAGGCATTTTTGGATTTTTGAATAAACCATATTGTATTTGAATTGGGGCATTTAAATACTATTAATATTTTTAAATGCTCCAACAATTCTGGAAAATAGTTAAGGGCCTCTGTAATAATTCAGTTAATGCCCATAATTATTTTCAGGATTTATTTAAATGGTTTAGTATTTTACTAAACTAAAACAAAACAGTAACAAAATAGAAAACAGAAATAATAAAAGAGAGGAGAGAACTGCACTGCTTACCTCTCAGCCCAACCGCCCAGCCTTCCCCCCTCCTCCTCGGGCTGGCCCAAATGGTGGCTCCAGCCCATCAAGCCTCACCGCTGTCGCCTACCTCTCGCCAAGAGGCGGGGAGGAGGGACACGCGACGCCGCCGAGCTCGCCACCTCCTCCCTTCCACCGCCTGCCCTCCCCGACCTCCTTGCGATGCCACGCACACCCCCGACCCCCTCGCCCTCTCTCTCTCCCTGACCATCTCCTCCCTCGCTTCTCTCCCCACGACGCCACTCGAACGCAGCTGTCAGCCATTGCTCGCCATACTCGCTGCCACCGCCACCCTCTCCTCCCCGACATGCCCCCGAGCCCCGCCACCTTCAACCTCCCTCACACACGCGATCGAGAGGCCCTACATCACCGCCTCGAGTCGCCTTTCCTCGAGCACGGCCACGGACTCCATCGACGACCTGACGCTATCCGCCTCCCCGAGCCGGTGAGCTTGCTTTCGACCTCCCCGTGAGCTCGCCGCTTCTTCTCATCTCTTCTCTTCACATACCAGAGCCACCGCCCCGCTTAGCACCCGAATCCGCCATCGCCATGGCCGGCGAGCCTCAAGGCCCCGAGCTTTTTCTCGCCGGCCCCGTGAGCTCCGCATGTTCCTCGGTCCTCGAAGCCAGAGGCCCTTGCTGGCCTCCCTGCACCGCAGCGACGCTTATGCTGCGGCCGTGGTTTCTGCAGCCGCTGCTCAACGCCGCCGCCAACTCCGGCGACTTCCGCTGCTGGTGGCCTCGTTGATGCGCAGGAGGAAGGGCTCTCGGTGCCTCCGCCGCTTCTAGCCACCGGAGGAGCAACCTCAAGGCGCCTGGCCGCTGCTCGACGCCGCTGGCGCTGCCGGGTGGCGATGACCTTTGACCGGGGTTTGACCACCCCGGTCGCCTCGACATGTGGGCCTCAAGGCTTGACTAGTTTAGTTAGGACTAACTAACCCCCCTGCTAACACTAACAATGGGCCTGTGGCCTCGCTAATTTGATTAGTTAAAATTAATTAATCCCATTATATAATCAAGCACATCGACGCAGGGTCCCACGCGCCGTTTGACTCGACCCGCGCCTGACCTGCCGACGCCACCTCGATGTCATCCTCGACGAACTAACCTTTTTTCTCGATTTAATTTAATTTAGGAAATTCCGTAAAATACTCTAAACTTCTAAAATCATATAAATTCAACCGTAACTCGGATTGAAATAATTTATATATGAAAATGATCAGAAAAATATGAAGAATCTGTTTATGCCATGATCATGCATGTTTGAACAAGTTAACCTCACTGAATAGGATGAATCATGATTAGGTAATTTATGAAATAGCATTTGGAGTTGGAATTCAACCTTGTTTGAATTCCACTTCAACTAACTTGGATTATTATTGCATTAGGTGAATTCAGTACTTTAACATGATCATGCATCATATATGTGCATTGCATTGATTGTGTTCTCTTGTTTGCCGGTAATTGTCCCTCTCTCTAGACGATGTACCGACGATGAGTTCGATGACACCGATGAAGAACTATATTATCTTCGTATGCTGTGCAAGCAAAACCCCTTGTTCATTCCGATATAATCCCACTCTCTCGCCCCGCTCTATTTTATCTGCATTAGGACAACAACGACTCATGTGTTACTTGCTGCGTAGCTGAACCCTTGATCCTTTGATGACCTGTCATTCCACAAGAATTAGATGAAACCCACTAGCATGAGTAGGAATTGTTTGAGCCATGTTGTGCCTACTCATTTATGCTTGTTTGTCATGCCTGCTATCGCTTAGAGTTGAGTCGGGTCTGATTCATCGGGAATGAATTGGAATTGTTATGAACATGTCCTATTGTGTGTGAGCTAAGTGTGAACACGATTTGGTAAAGGTAGCGTGAGAGGCCATGTAGGAGTACATGGTGGGTTGTCTCATTGAAACCGCCCTCGTGAACTGAGATCTGTGTTTGTGATCCATGAAACAGTTATTACCACGCATTGGGATCCTTAATTGACCTTCTCGGCTTCTTGACCACCCTTGTCCTCATCCGGAGTTGCAAGTAGTTTCGTGTTTGTAGCATGTCAGGGGCACGCAACGCTGACCTTAGGGGTGGGTTGTGTTATGGTAGGCACTGTGGTCTTGTACCGAAAGCCCGCTTGGTATCTCGAACCCCGCACACATCGCTCGGGCTGTATGGGAAACCTCGGCCGACTCTCATGGATGGAACCCTAATAGGCGATAAACCTGACTTGGGACTTGAGTGTTTAGGTAGGCCGTGGCCGACACCCACGCTGGGCTTCCGCTGAAGGTTGCCGAGTACATGTCGTAAACGGCGGTAAGTGGTGAGAGCGCAGGTGAAGAAGTACACCCGCAGGTTTAATATGATCTATTCAATAGCCGTGTCCACGGAGAAGGACTTCCGTTGCCTATATCACCATAGACAAGTGAAAGTGGATACTCTAAAATGCGCAAGATAAGCGTGAGTGCTATGGATGGCGCTTCTCGAGGGAGACGGAGCGGTCCATAGTGGTGTATTGATATGGTGAATGTGGACTCGTAGCGCCACCTCAAAAGAGTTACTTGCAATGAGTTCAGATAGCCACCGAGTCAAAGCTGGCTTGCTGCACCAAACTCCACCACCCCTTTTGATAATGATGCATATGTAGTTAGATCTGATAAGTCTTGCTGAGTACAATTGTACTCACGCTTGCTTATTCTATGTTTTTGCAGAGACGCTGGCCTCGCTTAGTAGTTCCACGTGGACTTCGACGCTTAGCTTGTTACCTCAGCCACGATCTTGTGCCCCGGCAGATCTCGGTAGATAGTCGCTTCCCAGCCTTTTTCATTTATAGTTGTCTGCACTCTGCACATGTTTAGCTTCCGCTTGTGTTTTGACTTGTATGTTTCGAAAAGTTGGGTCATGAGACCCATGTTTGTAATATCTCGCCTCCTGAGCCTAATGAATAATATTTGAGTCGAGAGTTATGTTGTGATGCCATGTTGTATCTACACATATTGAGCATATTGTGTGTATGTTTGAAATGCTTGGTATGTGTGGATCCGACAAACTAGTTGTTTATCCTTGGCAGCCTCTCATATGGGGAAATGTAGTCTCGTGCCTCCGAGCGATAGTAGTCCGCCACAGCCCGGTTCACCGGAGTCCTCGCTAGCCCAAAGACTACCGCTTGGACACTTGATCGGCCGGCATGTGTTTCACTTCGCCTTATGTCCGTTCTTCGGGAAATGTCACGCGGTGTTATTCGAGTCCTCGCCTAGCTCGCTACAGCCCGATACCGAGTCCTCATAGCCCAAAGGCTACAGCCCGAATATATACGCTGATGACCGACATGCTCGATGTGATTCATGTATGCCTCGTCCCCATGGGTTAGCGCCGCTGGTTCACGACTAGCCATGTCGGCCCGGTTCTTTGTCATATGGATGCTAGCGACACTATCATATACGTGAGCCAAAAGACGCAAACGGTCCCGGCCATGGTAAGGCGACACCTGTGGAATACCGTATGTGAGGCCGCAGTGATATGATGTGTTACATGCTAGATCGGTGTGACTTAGGATCGGGTCCCGATAGCGCTGGTATCGAGAGCCCGATCGCTCAGAGGATTACCAAGCCAAACCGGTCGGGTTGTGTCTAGAAATGCTTTAGTTATATAAGGGAATTGATTGTGAAGGAACGTAAGGCTCTTTTTACTCCTTATACCTCATGGCCTTCGATCCGAGTCATCCTCTCTTCTACGGGTTTAAGAACTAGGCTTCATCTATCTATCAGATGACGTGTTACTAATCCATAGACCTTTAAGATTGTTGGTTTTAATCCCCGCTTAGTTCCTATTATTTCGTATGATAACCGTTGATCCTGTAATCTTGTTATGATGTTGTTGAGTGGTTATGCCACCATTTTCGCAGGATGCCTCAAATCATTTTGAGCATTTACAGCCGTTATGCTGTCCGAGTCATCCTGTGTCTCTAAATAGTCCGATGCATTTGCAAATCTTTTCCTTCCGCTCGATGACCTTTTGGTCGTAATAAGCACACCACTGTAAGTTGAGGTACCTGCTGCCTCGACATATATGTTGGAACTATTATTATGACCCTAGATGTTTAGGAAGTCACCTAGCAATTTAGCAATGCTTTTGTATCCCAAGTGTGATGATTCTCGCCATCATTTTCAAAGCATCCCGTGATGCCATTTAGTAGTAGGTATTCTACTCTCGAGTTTCAATCCGAGATTCATCCTACTTCATGTCGTTAGTATTTGCTAGTGCCTTTAGGATATTAGTAACCTTTGCGATAGTCCTCGAGGTCCGTGGTACATCCTTCTTCCAAATACTACGAACCGCTTATGGCGTAAGTTCTTTGGGCCAAAAGATCACAATAAGAGTGCTCTTGAGGAGTTCTCCATTCATAATTGTGAATCTGCCAATTCTACCTTTCTCGCATGGGTTATCCTAAGAAATGTTGAGCTCGCCGACATACTAATCTGGCATCCACAACTCAAAAAATTATATGTTCCTTTGAGTTGCTCTCTTAGATGCCTTCTCGACCTTCATCTATCAATTGATAGCCAAGGGTATGTGTGCATTTGTGTTCATCGATGCATTTTATCCTTGTGGTCCGTCAAGCCATTCTATTCCGGAATGACTAGGAGAAACAAACTCCAAAGACTTCATCCATTTCTAGGATTGGGTCAAGGTAGTTGTATCCCGCAGATCGAAACGCCAATTCAGCTTTTGTTCTGTTCTACCTTGGAGTGTTACCATCTTTATGTCAAGAGTGTCATGGGAATTGCACAACCTCCTAGGAATTCTTGACGCAGTGATACTCTCGCTATCATCATTCATTCCTCGGTTCCGTTGTTGTAACCGAATGCCGCAAGTGAATTGTGATGTGTGAAATCAATACCCCGAGCAACTTGTTGCTTGGTAGTGAATGGACAATATTCTCATTCTTAGCATGTTGGTTATTAAACCATCATCCTAAGATTGATCGTGTTACCTAGTCCTTATTTCCGGTGCACTCTTCGATTGATGAGTTAGGATCTTGTCAAGTCCTCACTCATCGGATCATATCGCCTTGCCCTCAAAAGCAAGATTGCTCTCGAGCTTAGCAACATACCGTGGTTCGTGACTTTCCAAATATCTTCTTGAAGGGTTACCGGTTGTTTCTCGACTGTTATGTTGGGCTCGTGATCGTTGGTATTTCTCTAAACCACCCCTTCTCCAAGAATCTGTGTTGATATCCCCGAGCTAGTTGGTTGCTTTCAGACAATAACTTGGAGAGTTGGAAGATAAAAGCTTGCCTAACCTAGTTCGATCCAAAGGGATATTCTTGTGTAATGTGTGATGAAGAAAGATGATATCTTCATCAATTGGTCCTCGTGATCAGTTGTTGGACCTATTGTCCTACCAATTTTTGATTTGAGTATGGGCCATTGTCAAGTCAAATCGTAACCAACGATATTCGTAATGTTGTCTTACTCGTGGTTGATCCTCGAGCATACACCATTATATCTTTGGTCCGACCAATGCTATCACCGTGTTCACATGATGGTGGAAGTCCAAAGGATATGGAAATTCGGATGAGTTGCTGTTGGGCCATCAAGAGCATTTTGTCTCCCCATGAGTCATGTTGAACATCAACCTAGTGTTGGAAACTTGTGTAAGCATTTCTTCGTGTTTCGCTCATGAAGCATATGTTTGATGAAAGTAGTGACTTTCTCTAGTTCATGTGCATTTGGTGTAAGTTGCCGCCATGAAAATGAGAAAGGTTTGTTTTGTTTCCTCCGAATCATCCCAAGTCACCATGCACGCATAAGTATTCTATGGCATGATAGACTCGATCATCTTCATTTCATATGAATTCCATAGCACACCAAGCCACTGATTGACTTGTTCAAGGAAAAGAAGTCTATGCTTGGGATCTAATCCATGGACTTGTGTAAAGACTTCGATACCCTCGTTGATGGTTCCCAACCTGAACTCGTAGTATTTTTATCATAAGACTACTACGTGGTCATGCTTGTCTTGGACAATGGGTTCATGGGTTTGTAGCGTAACACGCCATGTTTTGGAGCTTACTACCTTAGTTCATTCCCGAGAATCTCGCAACGCCTTCTCGCCGATTTGTGTTGCAACCTTCCTGCTCGTATATGCTGAGTCTGAAGTATCCTATTCCCAATCGGATCTGAATCTCAGCATATATGATGGTTGGAACATTCCAACAACTGCATTTCGCTCCCAGCTTGCACCGCCCTTGTGCTATCTCGTTATAGACTGCCTTCTTAGCAATTCTTGTCCAGGTTTATCTTCAAAAGTGGAATTACCATGGGTCCCCCTCGATGATAAGCAAAATCATCCATCGCGTTGTCTTCAACAAGGTAGTCCACATCGTCCATTCTAGTCCGGTGTACCATTCCTTTGCATTCCACCACATGATCGCCAGATTGCCTTTGGCTGGTATAAAGAGTTCCAATGATCTATGGATCAAAAGTAATTCTTTTTGCCACTTAAGGAATAGTTCTTGCGCACCTTTCTCGAGGTGCCCCGTTGTTGGATCATGGTAAATATTTCCTCACCACCTTGACACCATCCACCGCCTCCTAAGCGTGGAATTATTGCCACTAATCAAACCTCGTTGTTGTTCTTCCATCCTCTCGATGCATTTGGTGTCTCAACTCGAGATGTGTCACCGCCAAATTGTGAGTCGCTCATGTTTACTTGATCTTCGTGAAGATCGAATCATGTAGGGTTTTCCTTCTTTCGTTGTCGTGTCAAGTGAAGACCTCAAAGCAAAGACGCCAAGACCAAGATGATGGAATGAATCAACATCTTCGAGAAGGGCAATGGATCATGAAGATTGTGATAGTCTGTGACTTCCCTTTCCTCTTGCTCACGCCTTGAATCTCGGGCGAGATTCTTGTTTAGTGGGGTGAGCTGTCACAGCCCCTGCATCAACCCTAGAGCTTGTTTGTAGCTAGTAGCATTGCATCCATGCATCATGTTTAATTTCCATGAAATTTGAAATGGGGATGATCAAGCCCTAGCACTAAAGCAATTCAAATAGGTTTAAATTCAAAATATTTTCAAAAACCCAAAGTGGTTTGCAAAATGTTCATGATTAATGGAAAAGGTGAAAACCATATCCAGAGGTGATGGATATTTTTCCAAGGCATTTTTGGATTTTTGAATAAACCATATTGTATTTGAATTGGGGCATTTAAATACTATTAATATTTTTAAATGCTCCAACAATTCTGAAAATAGTTAAGGGCCTCTGTAATAATTCAGTTAATGCCCATAATTATTTTCAGGATTTATTTAAATGGTTTAGTATTTTACTAAACTAAAACAAAATGTAACAAAATAGAAAAACAGAAATAATAAAAGAGAGGAGAGAACTGCACTGGCTTACCTCTCACCCCAACCGCCCAGCCTTCCCTCTCCCTCATTGGCCCACCGGTGGCTCCAGCCCACCACCACCACCGCTGTCCGCTTACCTCTCGCCAAGAGGCGAGGAGGGACACGCGACGCGCCGAGCTCACCACCTCCTCCCTTCCACCGCCTGCCCTCCCCGACCTCCTTGCATGCCACGCACACCCCCCGACCCCCTCGTCTCTCTCCTCTCCCTCGACCATCTCCTCCCCGCTTCTCTCTCCCCACGACGCCACCAACGCAGCTGCCGCCATGCTCGCCATACTCATGCCACCGCCACCTCTCTCCTCCCCGACATGCCCCGAGCCCCGCCACCACCCTCGAACCTCCTCACACACGCGACCGAGAGGCCCTACATCGCCGCCCGAGTCGCTTTCCTCGAGCACGGCCGCTGACTCCATCGACGACCTGATGTCATCCGCCTCCCCGAGCCGGTGAGCTTGCCTTCGACCTCCCCGTGAGCTCGCCGCCGCTTCCCTCATCTCTCTTCGCTACCAGAGCCACCGCCCTGCTTAGCACCCGATCCGCCATCGCCATGGCCGGCGAGCTCAAGGCCCCGAGCTTTTTCTCGCTGGCCCCAGAGTCTGCATGTTCCTCGGTCCTCGAAGCCAGAGGCCCTCGGCTGGCCTCCCTGCACCGCAGCGACGCTTATGCTGTTGCGGGTTTCGCAGCCGCTGCTCAACGCTGCCGCCAACTCCGCGACTCCCGCCGCCTCGTGGCCTCTGATGCGCAGGAGGAAGGGCTCTCGGTGCCTCCGCCGCGCTTCTAGCCACCGAGGAGCAACCGCTGGCGCCCGGCCACAGCTCGACGTCAGCTGGCGCTGGCACGGGTGGCGATGACCTTTGACCGGGGTTTGACCACCCCGGTCGTTCGACATGTGGGCCTCAAGGCTTGACTAGTTTAGTTAGGACTAACTAACCCCCCGCTAACACTAACAAAGGCCCAGTGGCCTGCTAATTTGATTAGTTAAAATTAATTAATCCCATTATATAATCGTGTCACCGACGCAGGGTCCCACGCCCAGTTTGACCTGACCCGCGCCTCGACCTGCTGACGCCACCTCGATGTCATCCTCGACGAATTAACCTTTTTTCTCGATTTAATTTAATTTAGGAAATTCCAAAAATACTCTAAACTTCTAAAATCATATAAATTCAACCGTAATCGGATTGAAATAATTTATATATGAAAAATGATCAGAAAAATATGAAGAATCTGTTTATGCCATGATCATGCATGTTTGAACAAGTTAACCTCACTGAATAGGATGAATCATGATTAGGTAATTTATGAAATAGCATTTGGAGTTGAATTCAACCTTGTTTGAATTCCACTTCAACTAACTTGGATTATTATTGCATTAGGTGAATTCAGTACCTTAACATGATCATGCATCATATATGTGCATTGCATTGATTGTGTTCTCTCTTGTTTGCCGGTAATTGTCCCTCTCGTAGACGATGTACCGACGATGAGTTCGATGACACCGATGAAGAACTATATTATCTTCGTATGCCGTGCAAGCAAAACCCCTTGTTCATTCCGATATAATCCCACTCTCTCGCCTCCTGCTCTATTTTATCGCATTAGGACAACAACGACTCATGTGTTACTTGTCGTAGCTGAACCCTTGATCCTTTGCATGACCTCGTCATTCCACAAGAATTAGATGAAACCCACTAGCATGAGTAGGAATTGTTTGAGCCATGTTGTGCCTACTCATTTATGCTTGTTTGTCATGCCTGCTATCGCTTAGAGTTGAGTCGGTCCGATTCATCGGGAATGAATTGGAATTGTTATGAACATGTCCTATTGTGTGTGAGCTAAGTGTGTGAACACGATTTGGTAAAGGTAGCGTGAGAGGCCATGTAGGAGTACATGGTGGGTTGTCTCATCAAACCGCCCTCGTGAACTGAGATCTGTGTTTGTGATCCATGAAACAGCTTACTACCACGCATTGGGATCCTTAATTGACCTCTCGGCTTCTTGACCACCCTTGTCCTCATCCGAGAGTTGCAAGTAGTTTCGTGTTTGTAGCATGTCAGGGCCGACGCAACGCTGACCTTAGGGGTGGGTTGTGTTATGTAGGCACTGCGGGTCTGTACCGAGTGCCCGCTTGGTATCTCGAACCCCGCACACATCGCTCGGGGCTGTATGGGAAACCTCGCCGACTCCTCATGGATGGAACCCGAATAGGCGATAAACCCGGACTTGGGACTTGAGTGTTTAGGTAGGCCGTGGCCGACACCCACGCTGGGCTTCCGCTGAAGGTTGCCGAGTACATGTCGGTAAACGCGGTAAGTGGTGAGAGCGCAGAAGAAGTACACCCTCGCAGGTTTAATATGATCTATTCAATAGCCGTGTCCACGGAAAAGGACTTCGTTGCCTATATCAGTTCATAGACAAGTGAAAGTGGATACTCTAAAATGCGCAAGATAAGCGTGAGTGCTATGGATGGCGCTCGTAGGGAGACGGAGCGGTCCATAGTGGTGTATTGATATGGTGAATGTGGACTCGCAGCGCCACCTCAAAAGAGTTACTTGCAATGTAGTTCAGATAGCCACCGAGTCAAAGTTGGCTTGTCGCAGCCAAACTCCACCACCCCTTTTGATAATGATGCATATGTAGTTAGATCTGATAAGTCTTGCTGAGTACAATTGTACTCACGCTTGCCTATTGTATGTTTTTGCAGAGACGCCGCCTCGCTTAGTAGTTCCACGGGACTTCGACGCTTAGCTTGTTACCTCAGCCACGATCTTGTGCCCTCGCAGATCTCGTAGATAGTCGCTTCCCACCTTTTTTCATTTATAGTTGTCTGCATCTGCATATGTTTAGCTTCCGCTTGTGTTTTGACTTGTATGTTTCGAAAGTGTTGGGTCATGAGACCCATGTTTGTAATATCTCGCCTCTGAGCCTAATGAATAATATTTGAGTCGAGAGTTATGTTGTGATGCCATGTTGTATCTACACATATTGAGCATATTGTGTGTATGTTTGAAATGCTTGGTATGTGTGGGATCCGACAAACTAGTTGTTTATCCTTGGCAGCCTCTCATATGGGGAAATGTAGTCTCGCGCTCCGAGCGATAGTAGTCCGCTACAGCCCGCTTCACGGAGTCTCGCTAGCCCAAAGACTACCGCTGGACACTTGATCTGGCCGGCATGTGTTTCACTTCGCCTTATGTCTGTTCCTTCGGGAAATGTCACGCTGTGTTATTCGAGTCCCGCCTAGCCTGCTACAGCCCGGATACCGGAGTCCTCATAGCCCAAAGGCTACAGCCCGAATATATACGCTGATGACCGATATGCTCGATGTGATTCATGTATGCCTGTCCCCATGGGTTAGCGCCGCTTGGTTCACGACCAGCCATGTCGGCCCGGTTCTTTGTCATATGGATGCTAGCGACACTATCATATACGTGAGCCAAAAGATGCAAATGGTCCCGCCATGGTAAGGCGACACCTGGGAATACCGTGCGTGAGGCCGCAAAGTGATATGATGTGTTACATGCTAGATCGGTGTGACTTAGGATCGGGTCCCGACATCGCCATGTGGGACCCATAAGCGCGGTCCCACCGCTGCTGAAGGAAAGGCAGGCAAGGCAATGATAGCCACGCCGAGGATCCATGTCCACGCCGGGGATGTCGTGTCAGGGTTGGAGCGGCCTCGCCGAATTATGGTGGGTGTGGCAAAGGTAGAAACAAGAAATGTGATGGTCGCCGTGGTTCAACGTCCATGGATAAGCTGTCGGTTCCGCCGATACATGTATATCAAAACTAGAGTGTTTATATTTCAAGCACGGAACAAGTATTATTCTACTAGTTTGGATCCATTGCAACGCACGGCCAAAGACATTGGTAGTAGTAGTGTCCATCTCTATCTCTAGAGGCCTTCCTCGCTCATCCTTTTCTCTCACAAGATAAACTACTCATACAAATGCATCTTGATGTTCCGTGGAACGCACGAGGATGTTTCCTTGGGGGTCTCTCCAGCCACGCGTGTCCGTAGTTGCAAGTTGACGCCTTGAGATGCCGACGTTGAGGGGCACTCTGATTTCCTCCGATGAGCAGTAAGATGAGTTTGATCACGTAGTAAATGCATTCTAAAGACTACTTCCATGTCCATTTCCTAATTCTCCCCGCCCACTGCTTTCACGTGCTAGGCTCTAAGTAGTGGAGATTGGCTTGCATATGTACGGAGGGTACCAACATCAATTTGCACAACATTTACAACGGTGACACTGCTCCTCAGAGAACCTTTGTCCAACATTGGGATCAGCTATGCAACGGGCCACCGCATGAATTGGTACGATGGAACCACGGTGAGATTGAATAAGATAGCACGTAACCTTGCACATGGCGTGTCAAAGGCGACCATGCCGCTCATGCCAATTTGTTGTCGCATTTGAGTAGGAAGACGCTGTGCTCCTTTCTAACCGTGATCTTCATGGTGACAAACCAGGGACTTGTTTCAGATGGGACACATCCTACGATATACTCCATCTCTCCCAGCTTTATTTGTTTTGAATCTTTTGTTTTATAAGTTTCAAATTCAAATTTGGAGCTCCCCATCACATGTTGAGATTACAATGTCCATTAAATCGCTATGCATGTATAGTAAAGAAACAAATCTCGAAGTTTGGCACGAGTTCGTGCTGGAGCACCACAAGCCTCCGGCGCAGAGTTACATTTCCTCTCAGGCCGCTGGACTGAGCTCAGCGCTTTACTACACCTACCTTGAGTCAATAACATGTGGACCCGAGTAGGTGACTGTCCACATGTAATGCCCCAAGGCAGAGGGGCAGGGGGCCAAGAGGGGTGAGCCGAGGTCGGGGACGGTGGTTTCATGGGTTCGAGCGGCGCTGGGAATCAAGGGTGGCTGTGGTAGAAACTTGATGCTCGCCAGATTTTAGGTGGCCCACATGTCATGCACACAAAGGCAGAGGTGCGGAGCGGCCGAGAGGGGTGAGGCGCACGCCGGGGCGTGGTGCCGTGGTTGGGAGGCGCTGGGAATCGCGAGATGAAACGTGATGGTCGCCAGAGTTGAACTTCCATGGACAAGCTGTCATGTCTACGGACACATGCATCGTGATACCGATCACCGGAAGGAGTAGCAGAGAAAGCTATATATGCGACAAATAGTTCCTTATAGTCAAGCGGACCCACGCTTACTACTCTGCTCCAAAGACATGCACACCATCGAAATAGTCCATCTATATCAATATACACCGAGAGGGAATAAATTTTTACAAGAGAGGAAATAGTTCATCCATCCATAATGCCCTCCGCTGGTGCAGCGCTTTTCTTCTTCTTCTTATTCTTGTTCTCATTCTCTATGGGAGACGGCTTTGCAACAAGCTCTTTGGACCATGCAGCTATCTCAAACTCACACGGGCATCAAGGGCAACATATTTTATCCGCCAGACGTCAAGGGATAATTCTCCCATCCGCATTTACCTTAATGCCACCGCCTCACCACCCTTCTCAAGATTTGTACCGAGCACAAAATTTGCTACGCCGAATAGGGATGGTGTCTGCTTAGCACAATCTTCTACAGAATTTTGATTCTGGTCTCAGAGGTCAGCTGCTTTTCAAATCAAGGTTGTACGACTCCAGCTTCTGCTTGTCCCTTCGATGGCTGCCCCACGTAAGTATACGCCCTCCCGAGACAAGAAATCGTGAAGCTCACCAGTAGTGGCGGAGCTAGACAAGATCTTCAAGGGGGCCAAACACAAATTATGCATGTTTGGGGGGCAAAGGCTCTAATTTTTCTAATCAAAGCAGGCTCTATTTTTTTCCTTCATAGTTTTAGCAATGATGGGGGGCCATGGCCCCCTGACGCAGCATGTAGCTCCGCCACCGCTCACCGGGTATGGAGGGTGAGTGTATGATGTGGTACACCAAAACATCATCTTCGAGGCACACTGAAGGACGGCGGCTACTGATCTTCCCAGGGGCACGCCTGTACTCAAGCCGAGACCGATGACCTCGCTCTACCTTTTTGAGGGAGTTGGATACATTGTTGATGCACGCTGAACAACCCTTGGTGGACGGTGACGGTGTCAACTATGCGACGAGCCTTCGACGAGGACATGTTGGACGCTAAAACCTGCATCTCGATCTCTTTCGCCATTTGGAACCACTGGAACGGAGGGCTATGGTTTGAGAATTAGGAATAGATGGCTAGTCTAATCAAGTAGTAGATGATTATTTAAAGAGGTTAAAACAATGTGAACACAATAGGGTTTGGATGCAAATGAAGACGAAGGGGAGGTGAAGAAGCCGAGGCGAATCGGTTCCTCGATGGAGAAGTGAGAAGTAAATGGGAGAAGTGGCGCAAGCAGCTGATTAGACGGGCTAGGTAGACTAAACGAAAAGGCTATGCGGTAGATCGAGGAGTCGCACTGTTCGTGTATCGTGCTCATCCTTCCCGATAGGCGGACCTATGCAAACAGATAAAAAATGTGTCATAGTTTTTTTTGAGCGCGAGTGGGAGACACAACATTCTTGGTTAAGGAATACCCTCCGCTTAGGTGAGTATAAGTCACCTTATGAAAATCAGGTTTTCCCAAAACTTTAGGCATGGAGCATTAACTTCCTGCCGATCCCTCCCAGCCTCGTTAGCCAGCCGCTTCTTCCTATGCTGCCGCTGCTCTACCTTTCCATTTTTCCTCTTCTCAAGTGTGGAACGATCTGATGTCGCCCTTGATGCACCAGAACCATCAAAGGCATGCATCAAGTAGTATGCTGATTGGGCATGCACGAGAATTTGGTTCGCCAGCAATATGAATGATAATCGAACGATAAAGTGAACAGCATGCTAGCACGGGAGACCTATTTCCGCTTATACAATACCGAGTATTTATAGCCTTACTACTACTACTACTACTAGTAGTAGTAGTAGTAGTAGTAGTAGTAGTAGTAGTAGTAGTAGTAGTAGTAGTAGTAGTAGTAGTAGTACAACTGTGGTACACTTGATGGTCAAAATACTATTCATCCGTCCTCACAAAGAAGTGACAACACCCGTGGCGTGACACTAGTCCAAAGCGAGGCAGCGGTTCGGTTACCAAAGTCAGCCTCACCTCGTGCACTGCAGGCAGTCACCGCCACAGACAAAGACATTGGCGCCGCTTGCCTCCTCTCCGCTCCCATAGCACCACTCCATCTCCATCTCCTTCTCCGCCTCCGCTTCCATCCCATCAGGCCCTGTACCGCCACCTCACTCGCCTCCCCCAGACCACTATTCTCGCTAGCCGCCTCCAAAGACCGACATCCTTCTCCCAGAAATCAAGCCCTTCCAAACTCCACCATGGCCGAACGCGAACCACGCAGATCCATATGAGCCGCGATCGAGCAATCTCCCAAAGGACATCCTCGACCTCCGTTGTTCGTGTATGGATATGTTGACCGCCTCTGGGCTGGCTGCATGCTCGAGGGACATGCACACGCCATCGTCAAGCGAGGCCTAAGCTTTTCAAGACACCCTGCTTGCTGCTATCTCGGTCTTGCGAGATTGGCTCACCATGATACGGAGGCTTGCATGATGCCCTCGACTTCAATCCGATCTCCATTAGCCAAACTTTTTGCAGTGTATGTAGTGTGTCGCCATCCATCATTTCCTCGACATCGATCCAATCACCATCGCCTCAAACTTCTTGGCAGGTATGTACTGGTCGGCATGAACTCCCATCGGATGGCTGCCTTCAAAGAAGACGGTAAAAGTTGGTGCTCGTGAACTTCCAGCACTCCCATGAGATTATCCTTCCTCCGCTGGATTATATAGAGTATTACCTTCACGGTCCAAGTCATGTAGATTACTACGCCGCTTGACGGACCTTGTTTTGCGTAAGATTGTAATCTGCCAAGTGCCCACACGACATGTGAATTACGCAGACTTCAAGCTAATTGCCTTGTTCGACCGCTGACTCGCTTATCTTTACGCCGTGCCTTCTTTAGTCGGAGACAACTCGCTCGCAGCGGATCATCGCAAAGCTGATACACACTTCGTGATGCTATTGAACACAATGGCATCATCTACGCGATCGAAAAGCAGATGGCACCACGTATTGCTGGACGCCGTGTAAGTTGTTTCCATCTCATGTTAATGATGACGCCATGACACTGCTTGGACTTTTTGTGATGATTGTCATATCCCTGCTTGAGCAGAATTTGAGTAGAACTATGGCAATATATTAGAGACGCCAGAATCAGCTATATTTGGAATGAGTTAATTCATGCGATTGTGACCATGTCATTACATCCAATTTGTACCCTGAATAATCAAACGGTTAGGAATAAATGGATATTATCCTTATTTTACAAAGAACCTATATACTACTACTAAATATGAGTGTGTATCAATGGCCATGTTAGTTTCCTCATTTTCATGATGTAAAACATGCACCACAATCGTTGGTTTCATCTAACCATACATTAGGGAAGTAAATGTGCATATGGAGAACTCTATATTTGGAAGTAGTGAAATCCTGCAATGCTTACTATGTGTACATACCTATATTCGCCTTCAACAATCAATGGCTAGAATAATATCCTCACAAAATTTTTGCCCACGTAACACGAGTATATAACAATGCATGGTCTGTTAGTTACCTTATTTTTTGTGAGGATGTAACATGATTACATAACATGCATGACATGGTAGTTTCTCGTGAAGAATTGATTATAGATAACATGAGTATAACCATGCATGGCACTTCTATATTTTCGAACCCAAGATACATTTCCCTCAGATTTTCCTCCCGGGCCCAACAGGACATATCAATGCTATTTCTGCATTATCCTACTCATACTCTCAACAATGCTGATCTTACATTAACAATGCCTCGTCTTTTTGATATGATGCAATGTCCCTACAAGCCATCGCCTTTGTAATCACACCACCTTTGCTAAAAACAGGAAGCACAATCGTTCTCGCCGATCGACGACGCAAAAGATCGATGATCATTCGGACACATGAGCCGAAAAGTTATATTGCAAAACCCCATTGTATACAAGCACCGTAATACGTGAGTATCCGGACAAAGGCTGTTATGTCTATGAGCAGGATACCAGCTTGTTGGGGCCTTTAGGATTTTTTAGTTGGAGGCGGTAAACAGCCTTGGTTCACACTCTCTGCTTTCTGACTCGCTTATCCGATTAACCAGAGATCACCATTGGCAAGGACCTTGATGGCAAAGAGGCTCTGCTTGCTATGGAAAACTGTGTCTACACGGAGAGCCCTAGGAGTTCGGGAGCAAACTCCCCGATTGTCAACGATATAGCCCGCAGCCAAAAGAAGGTGATAATGATATAGGCATCCGGATTAACTTTGATCCTTGGATGTCTCAATTACGACAGTGTGATGTGGTTCAAGCCTTCAAAGTTGATAGGTAATTGGGCTGTTGCATCGAAGGGTGGAGTAATCGTGTCTCTCGATCACCGGTCAAGCCGGGCTGCAAATTATGATGGTGTTGGATCATCTCTTCAATGACTTTGTTGTCTTTGCTGCTGGTTCTCGATGGGTAGTTCTTTCTTTGTTATGCATATTCCTTGTCATTTGGTCATCCTCGCCTATGTCACTCTTTCTATGTAATAGTTGCTTCGTTTAGAATGTCATTCTCGCCTGATCACGAGAGTCCGAAAGGCCGCAGATGTATGCTGCTTTTGGTGGTGTAGCAAGACTTCTTATGAATTATCATGTCTTGTTGTTTATGTCAAGAGTAGTCACTAGTCGTGTTTGAATGTTGTATATATCATTGTTTCAAACTATTTATTGTCTCGAACTACTGGTGGGCTAAATGAGGGCATCACCATTCTCCAAAGGTTCGAGTATATCTCCTTTTTCAAGTTATATAATTTGAGCTCACTGTCTTTTCTATGATGTACACTTGTTTGGGCCAAGGAGGTGTCGTTGAATATGGGCCGAGTAGTAACGCAATGCCAAACAGTCAATTATGACTCTCGTGTCGGCTCTCAAAAGATCCTCAAAAAAGGCCGGCTTCCAAAAAGAAAGAATAAGGACTTTACGCCGACATGTGGGCGCCATCGGTGTTTTCGTGGCGCTTAGCGCCGAGAGCATATTACGCCAGGCTCAAATTCATGCTACCTTTTCATCCCCGCCTCCCGCCTCCCCACCTCTCGAATCTCGATTCCTACTCTAGTTCCCCAAATCCCTCCTCAGACTCCCTATACTCAAGCGCACTATCATGTCGCCGGTCAATGCGGATCTCCGAGCCGAGATCCCGAGGTCCGCCCCGCCTTCGCCCGCAAGCATATCGCCAACAAAGGGCATGGCGGCGCTTGACGCACCAGTTTGTTGCAAAGTGCCGATGGTAACCATCAACGCGATCGCCTCCCGCCTAGCCGGACGACCTTGTCAAAGTTTTGGCATTGCGACGGCATCCAAATAAGTGACTTGCTCGTCAAGTCTGTCCGCCACCGCTGATTTCTTTGTCGTTCCGGACAACTTTCGACCGCAATGTGTGTTCAAATCTTCCCGGCGCTTGTTCTCGATGGCGCTACCGGTGAGCTTTAATCGGTGGCACCCATGATGGGGCTCGGTGCCCTCTGAGCTTGAGTTTTTAACAAAGCTTACCTTACACGGCATGCCTCGACGTGCTTGGAACAACGAGTCCATGAACGAGCTTATCAACGACCTTGGAGGTGAGCTCGTAAGTATGTTTGTTCCTCTAGACAGCTGGGCTCTGACGGTTATGGCATGGATGAAGAAGCCGCCCACCATACCGAAGGTGATTGGTGTTGAGATACCGTGCAGAACCGGGTTGTACTATTCATCGCCACCAAGGCCGCCACACTAATGCTAGGGATGTACCAGATCGAGTGTTCGTGCATGTCAAAGGAGTGGTCAATCCATCAATCAAAGTCCTGCCGCCGCTGTTGGTGTTGTGGTCCGACGATGACGCCCATTACAGAGTCAACGCCGACTTTCTCGTGTTGCTCGAACGATGGATGGCACAGGTTTACTCCATCGCTACGGGCGGAGGCCAACGCTTTTGGGAGAAGAGGCAGGCTGGCTGCCTAGATGTGCTCTAATTTGAGGTAACAACTGAATCTTTATCGATAGTACTAGTTAAATCCGAGCTATGGGTCTTAAGCACCGATATGCCAAGACATTTGATTGTGACCTGTTCTAATTTTGTACCTAAACTTTTTTAGAAAGGGTTGTACGCCAACTTAATGTGCTAGCGTAACTTATTGTGTTGTCTCGTCTGCTTTTCTTTGCACAACATTCAAGATATTTCTCGCCATTTATAAAGACGATGAACCATTATGTACGACTTCGTTGGTTTCAACATAGCCCTTCCCGTAGCGATCCACCGCTTCCATCCTGATTGTGCCGCTTATGTGAAATTTTGTATGCAAGTTCAAGGTGCTATGATGTTCTATATGATTGTGTCAACTATATAAGTTTTTACCGAGCATCAAGAATGCATATGGCTGAAAGATGTATTTACGAGCATCGACCGATGGGTCTCTCTCTCTCTCTCTCTCTCTCTCACACACACACACACACACACACACACACGCATTACCGCACAAGTGGGACCTGCTGAATTATTTATTTGGTCGTGACAGCTTTTAATTAGGTTCCATTGTAATCTAACTTTTTCTCAAGTTTTTAATCGAGCTCATGACTTCAAAAAGTTGTACGTAAGCCTTGTTTGGGCCTTTCCGCGGCCGCTGAATGTGGGCTGAGTAACCATGTTAGGTTGTACTGCATTACACATGCCTTTTTTTTCAACATCAGCAATGCAATCAATGATAGTTGTACACAATATCCGGTCAACTTGTTATCCGCTTCACTGGGCTGCAAAGTTTTAGGAAGTATGCATTAGGCTTAACAAGAAAATGGACTTTAAGAAATAATAAATGGATGTAATTATAATAACTGGCAATTACTATGCACCAAACACGTAATTAGTTTGAAAAATATATTATTTTTGGAATTTGGAAATTTTAATTTCATTGCTTGTTATGCTGCAATATTTTTTGTTGGATTTTAACGTAATACAACTTTATTTTGAAATTATATTTAACCTGACTAGAAATTTCGGATAAAATATTTCGATCCCATCAAAATGTGTGAATTTTTTTGAATTCTGTTTTGAGCTGTTGTTTGAAATTATTAATCGTTGTCCTAGCTAGAAGTTGGGCTGTACTTTTAACAAACTGTAAATGGGCTGTAGTAAATTCCATTAGAATTAAAAATGGGCTGTACATTCTTACAAATCGCAAATGGGCTATATGTTCTCTCGCCAAACCGAGTTAGGCCTACTAAGTTGACGATACCAAGGGCTTTGTCAACTTAGTCAATATAAACGATTCTAGCTGCAGTGATCATACGATGTCCATCCAACGGCCGAGTGCTTCTTCAACCTTGGTCTTCTTGCTCCAATACCAAAGCAGCACCGGGTCGTGTCGCTGCTCCTGCTCTCCCGTGGTCGGGTCCAGATGCCACGGAGGCCTCACCGCACCAGATTACTCCCACCGCCGCCAAAGCCATCCCTCTACTCACCCACACCCCTCGTTATTCTCATGGCGACGGCAGCCTCACAACACACCAACCAAGTGAACCTCAGATTCTCTCTCCGCTGGCTTCCATCGCCACGCCTTCCCCTGCTCAGTGTCGCCCCTTCCTAGGCCTCGCTGTCGTCTGCACCACCGCCGGTGCTCTCGGCCAAGCGTGGTCAACATGGTCAACGACCGACTTCCATCGAAGAGTATCGAACGGAGAGGCTGCCACCGGGTCCAGCGGCCGCAAGGAAGTGCCTCCTTATTACGCCAAGAAAATAATTATTCCTCCACCGGCAGCGGGACCCACCGGACGGGCCACCTTATTTCGCTAAAAAGTTTCGACCGCTGACCCACCGGACGGGCCAGCGATTTCACGAAAAAAACATTCCCACTGTCACCGGATCCACCGGAAGTTCCTCCTTATTACGCACAAAAATGAATACTCCTCGCTAGCTGGGACCCACCATGGTGGGAGGCTGACTTAGGCCTACTAAGTTGATCGACGGGCCTTTGTCAACTTTAATCAATATGAACGAAGTCTAGCTCCAAAGGACCGACGATGTCCATCCAACGGCCGTAGTGCTTCTTCAACCTCCGGTCTTCTTTGCTCCACCGCCAAAGCAGCGCCGGTCGTGTCGATGCTCCTGCCTCCCGTGGTCGGCCAGGCTGCTGCTGGAGGCCTCACCGCCTCTACTATTCCCACCGCTGTCCAGTTCTCAAGGGCGACGGGCAGCCTCACACCGCAGCCAACCAAAGGAACCTCAGATTTCGCCCGCTGGCTTCCACCGCCGCTTTTCCTGCTCCCCGTCGTCCCCTTCCAAGGCTCGCCGCCGCCCACCGCCTGGTGCTCTCGGCGCGCATGGTGAACGTGGTCAAGGAACGACTTCCATCGACGTGGATCTGACGTGGAGAGGCTTATACCGGGTCCACGGCCGCAGAAGGAAGTGCCTCCTTATTACGCTGAAAATAATGATTCCTCCACCGACAACTGGGACCCACCGGACGGGCTATCAGATTCGTGGAAAAAACGCTTCTCGATCGCCGGGACCCACCAGCTACATCTTCGCATGCAAGGAAGTGCGTCTGGCAAAAACAAAATGATTCGCTTCTGCATCATTGGACCCACCAATGACACCTTCGCACGCAAGGAAGTGCATCCGCAAAAACGATTCACCCCGACCGCCGGGACCCACTAGTTACATCTTCGCACGCAAGGAAGTGCGTCCGCAAAAAACGATTCGCCGATCGCTGGGACCCACCAGCTACATCTTCGCACGCAAGGAAGTGCTCGATACCGGACCCACCTGGTCGGCGTGTACGAAGCGTTGTCATTCTGGTCGCGAACGTACGCATATTTTACCGGTGGATGTAGAGGCACGCACGTAGCATGTACACGCACGCACAGCCGCGAGGGTGCAAGAAAGAAAATACGCCACGCACGCATACGGCAGGGTCTCAAACGACTACTCACGCGACACGCACGCCGTGGCTCGCCTACATGGTTGGGTCGGAACGGAGAAACAGCGCCGCTGCCGTGTTCATGGGGAGGCAACGGAATGCGCCGTGTTCATCGGGAGGCAACGGAATGCGTCGTGTTCATGGGGAGGCAATGGAATGTGTCGTGTTCATCGGGAGGCAACGGAATGCATCGTGTTCATCGGGAGGCAACGGAATGCGTGGGAGCCTGACACGTCTCCAACATATCTATAATTTTTTATTGCTCCATGCTATATTATCTATTGTTTTGGACTATATTGGGCTTTATTTTCCACTTTTATATTACTTTTGGGACTAACCTATTAACCGAGGCCCAAATTTTGAGAATTGCTGTTTTTTTGCCTATTTCAAAGTTTCAAAGAAACGGAATATCAAACGGAGTCCAAACGGAATGAAATCTTCGGGAACGTGATTTTCTCATCGGATAAGACCCAGGAGACTTGGACCTCCGTCAAGAAAGCTACGAGGCGGCTATGAGGGTGGAGGGTGCCCCTGTATGCCGCTCTCCTCGTGGGCCCTCAAAGCTCCACCGACGCATTCTTCCTCCTATATATACCCACGCACTTCAACAGATCGACACGGAGCCAAAAACCTAATTCCACCGCCAAGAACTTTCTCAGATCCACTAGATCCCATCTTGGGGCCTATTCCGAGTCTACCAAGGGGATTCCACCACGAAGGGCTTCTACATCATCAACATAGCCTCTGGATGAAGTGTGAGTAGTTTACCTCAGACCTTCGGTCCATGGTTAGTAGCTAGATGGCTTATTCTCTTTTTGGATCTCAATACAATGTTCTCCCCTCTCGTGAGATCTATTCATGTAATCTTCTTTTTGTGTGTGTTTGTTGAGACCGATGAATTGTGGGTTTATGATCAAGATTATCTATGAGCAATATTTGAATCTTTTCTGAATTCTTTTATGTATGATTGAGTTATCTTTGCAAGTCTCTTCAATTATCCGCTTGGTCTGGCCAACTAGATTGGTAGTTCTTGCAATGGGAGAAGTGTTTAGCTTTGGGTTCAATCTTTGCGTGTCCTTACCTTAAACTTACGGTTCACAAAAACAATTGTTAAATATCACCAGAACATGATAAAATAGTGATTCCAATTGCTGCTGATCAATAAACAAATTTCCTAGGTCGTCCTACTTTGGCTGAATTTTTGGAGTTCCATAAGTTTATGTTAGTTACATATTACTACTGACTGCTCTGTTTTTGACAGATTCTGTTTTTCGTGTGTTGTTTGCTTATTTTGATGAATCTATGGCTAGTAAAATAGTTTATGATCCATAGAGAAGTTGTAATATAGTAGGTTTAACACCAATATAAATAAGGAATGAGTTTATTACAGTACCTTGAAGTGATCTTTTGTTTTCTTTCGCTAACGGAGCTCACGAGATTTCTGTTGAGTTTTGTGTTGTGAAGTTTTCAAGTTTGGGTGATATTTTTTGATGGAATATGGAACAAGGAGTGGAAAGAGTTTGCTTGGGGATGCCCATGGCACCCCCAAGATAATCCAAGGACACCAAAGTCAAAGCTTGGGGATGCTCCGAAGGCATCCCTCTTTCGCCCACTTCCATCGGTAACTTTACTTGAGCTATATTTTATTCACCACATGATATGTGTTTTGCTTGGAGCGCCTTGTATTATTTATGCCTTTGCTTGTTAGTTTACCACAATCATCCTTGCTGCACACACCTTTTGAGAGAGCCACATGAGTTGGAATTTGTTAGAATACTCTATGTGCTTCACTTATATCTTTTGAGCTTTATTGTTTTGCTCTAGTACTTCACTTATACCTTTTAGAGCATGGTGGTGGATTTGTTTTAAAGAAACTATTGATCTCTCATGATTCACTTAGATTATTTTGAGTGTCTTAAATAACATGGTAATTTGCTTAAAATAATAATATGCTAGGTATATAAAAATAATAATAATAAATTTTATGAGTGTGTTGAATACTAAGAAAAGTTTGATGCTTGATAATTGTTTTGAGATATGGAGGTGATAATATCAAAGTCGTGCTAGTTGAGTAGTTGTGAATTTGAGAAATGCTTGTGTTGAAGTTTGCAAGTCCCGTAGCATGCACGTATGGTAAACGTTATGTAACAAATTTGAAACATGAGGTGTTATTTGATTGTCCTCCTTATGAGTGGCGGTCGGGGACGAGCGATGGTCTTTTCCTACCAATCTATCCCCCAAGGAGCATGCACGTAGTGCTTTGGTTTTTGATGGCTTGTAGATTATTGCAATAAGTATGTGAGTTCTTTATGACTAGTGTTGAGTCCATGGATTATACGCACTCTCACCCTTCCATCATTGCTAGCCTCTTCGGTACCGTGCATTGCCCTTTCTCACATTGAGAGTTGGTGCAAACTTCACGGCATCCAAACCCCGTGATATGATACGCCTTTCACACATAAACCTCCTTATATCTTCCTCAAAACAGCCACCATACCTACCTATTATGGCATTTCCATAGCCATTACGAGATATATTGCCATGCAACTTTCCACCATACCGCTCTTCATGACACATTCATCATTGTCATATTGCTTAGCATGATCATGTAGTTGATATGGTATTTGTGGCAAAGCCACCGCTCATAATTCTTTTATACATGTCACTCTTGATTCATTGCATATCCCAAGACATCACGGAGGCATTCATATAGAGTCATACTTTGTTCTAGTATCGAGTTGTAATCATTGAGTTGTAAATAAATAGAAGTGTGATGATCATCATTTTCTAGAGCATTGTCCCATGTGAGGTAAAAAAGAGAGGCCAAAGAGCCCACCAAATAAAAAAGAGAGGCCAAAGAGCCCACCAAAAAAAATGAGAGAAAAAGAGAGAAGGGACAATGCTACTATCCTTTTCCACACTCGTGCTTCAAAGTAGCACCATGTTCTTCATATAGCGAGTCTCATATATTGTGCTTCAAAGTAGCACCATGTTTTTCATATAGAGAGTTTCATATGATGTCACTTTCATATACTAGTGGGAATTTTTCATTATACAACTTGGCTTGTATATTCCAACGATGGGCTTCCTCAAATGCCCTAGGTCTTCGTGAGCAAGCAAGTTGGATGCACACCCACTTAGTTTCTTTTGTTGAGCTTTCATACATTTATAGCTCTAGTGCATCCGTTGCATGGCAATCCCTACTCCTTGCATTAACATCAATTGATGGACATCTCCATAGCCCGCTGATTAGCCTCGTTGATGTGAGACCTTCTCCTTTTTGTCTCCTCCACATAACCCCCATCATTATATTCTATTCCACCCATAGTGCTATGTCCATGGCTCACACTCATATATTGCGTGAAAGTTTATAGGTTTGAGATTACTAAAGTATGAAACAATTGCTTGGCTTGTCATCGGGTTGTGCATGATGAGAGCATTCTTGTGTGACTAAAATGGAGCATGACTAAACTATATGATTTTGTAGGATGAACTTTCTTTGGCCATGTTATTTTGAGAAGACATAATTGCTTAGTTAGTATGCTTGAAGTATTATTATTTTTATGTCAATATGAAATTTTTCTTGAATCTTTCAGATTCTGAATATTCATACACAATTAAGAAGAGTTACATTGAAATTATGCCAAGTAGCACTGCATCAAAAGTTCTCTTTTATCATTTACCTACTCGAGGACAAGCACTAATTGCTTAGATGCCCGATACGCTCCAACGATCTATAATTTTGATTGCTCCATGCTATATTATCTACTGTTTGGACTATATTGGGCTTTATTTTCCACTTTTATATTACTTTTGGGACTAACCTATTAACCGGGGACCTAGCCCAAAATTGCTGTTTTTTTTTTTGCTTATTTCAGTGTTTCGAAGAAACGGAATATCAAACGGAGTCCAAACGGAATGAAATCTTCGGGAACGTGGTTTTCTCATCGGATAAGACCCAGGAGACTTGGACCCTCCGTCAAGAAAGCTACGAGGCGGCCACGAGGGTGGAGGCCCCTCAGGGCGTGCCCCTCGCCTCGTGGGCACCTCAAGCTCCACCGACGCATTCTTCCTCCTATATATACCCACGCACTTCAATGGATCGACACGGAGCCAAAACCTAATTCCACCGCCAAGAACTTTCTCAGATCCACGAGATCCCATCTTGGGGCCTGTTCCGAGTTCGCCTAAGGATTCCACCATGAAGGGCTTCTACATCATCACCATAGCCTCCGATGAAGTGTGAGTAGTTTACCTCAGACCTTCGGGTCCATAGTTAGTAGCTAGATGGCTTCTTCTCTTTTGGATCTCAATACAATGTTCTCCCTCTCTTGTGGAGATCTATTCGATGTAATCTTCCTTTTATGTGTGTTTGTTGAGACCGATGAATTGTGGGTTTATGATCAAGATTATCTATGAGCAATATTTGAATCTTTTCTAAATACTTTTATGTATGATTGAGTTACCTCTGCAAGTCTCTTCGAATTATCCGTTTGGTTTGGCCAACTAGATTGGTAGTTCTTGCAATGGGAGAAGTGTTTAGCTTTGGTTTCAATCTTATGTGTCCTTACCAAAGGATGTAAAGGGTTTCAAGGCACGTATTGTATTATTGCCATCGAGGATAACAAGATGGGGTATTTATCATATTTCATGAATTTATTCCTCTACATCATGTCATCTTGCATAAGGCGTTACTCTGTTTTCATTAACTTAATACTCTAGATGCATGCCGGATAGCGGTCGATGAGTGGAGTAATAGTAGTAGATGCAGTGAGAGTCGGTCTACTTGTTTCGACGTGATGCCTATATACATGATCATACCTAGATACTCTCATAACTATGCTCAATTTCGCCAATTGCTCAACAGTAATTGCTCAC